>CAHIKZ030000636.1:227500-330000 GCA_903632075.3 Acanthosepion pharaonis
GGTAGACTGAGGTCACTCGAGACTTTCAAAGTTTGGAGAAAGCAACGTGAATCCAATCCACAATTTACTTAAGTGGACGCGAATATTTGGACTGAAAAAAAAAATGATTAAAGAGAAAAATTTAAATAAGATTTTAAAATAGATACAACACCACAAAAGAATTGAATGTTTCGAATTAGAAAAGCAAAAATTCAGATTTTCCTGAAGAAAACCGGCAGGCACAATGCTCGAAACGTGGTGATAATAACGAATAGGTCGTTCGTTCCAATATAAATACAGTGGGACCTCGGTTCACGAATTTAATTCGTGCCTGAAGGTCGTTCGTAACCCGAAGTGTTCGTAAACCGAAACTATTTTTACAATAGGAATCAAAGTAGAGAAAAAAAGTCACAGTACGATAAAACTGGAATAGAAAAGCACGGCATAACATACGAATGTATACAACACGGTTCGGCAATGTTGTTCGAGAACCGAAATGTTGTTCGATAACCGAGGCATTTTCATCTCGAATTTTCTGTTCGGAGACCGATTGTTTGATATTCGAGAACCAAGGTTGCACTGGAATGAAAAGCGAAAAAAAAAAAAAAAAAAATTCGACTCTCTATTCGAAGTAAGGATTGGAGATGCCAGCATTAAACATTTGCAGAAGCTTAAATATCTGGAAAGTGTTTTAACTACCCAACGAAATATGCCTTCGAAAAGCTAAGTAAAGAAAGAGAAAAAAAACATCGCTGGAAACAAATACAAGATTTACTCTATTGCTATGTGATATTCATCTTATGTGCCAGTGAATGCTGGACACGGATGTGAAGAGAAAACTGGAGTCAATGGAAATGTAGCTCTACAGAAGGATACTGAGAATTCTTTGTACGGAGCAAGTAAACAACGAAGAAGTCTTCAAGAAAATAGCAACAAAAAGTGCTAATAAACAGTTGTACTCAGAATAAAAAGGAAAAGATTGAAATTTATTGAACGCATATTTGCATAAAACATTTCAGAGGCCTCAAGGGTGGTCTTCAGTGATGCACTTTCCTCATCGTCGATTTCGGGTTTTGCATCATATTGGCTCAAGCAGCAACCCCAACCTGAATCCGGACGAGTCAGGCCGCCTCCTTGAAAGCGTCGTGCTATGCACATCGACACTGCGAAAAAAGAAACACATAGATAGGTGTCAGACCGTTCTTATTAAAATACGTGCGTCAGCATAAGCCAATGAAAAAAAAAAGTGTTTTTACACTCTCATCCTTTCTACTGGTGTCTTTTTAGTTTATCTGGTTTCGATTCGAGTGACTTTCCCTGGATTCCTAACTCGGTAAGCTGGTCTCTTTCTTACATAATTTAATCCAAATATTTCATACGTTTTAAATTGCTAATTCCATAACATTACTAACTGTTTAACTAAAACCTACACGCCTACCAAACCCAAATCTATCATCTACCTTCACTAGAGCAAAAAATTAGTCTAACTTTCTTATCCGATAAATCTATAAGTTTTATTGATTGATTTATTGAATAATTCATTATTTACCGATTCTCAACACTATTAGTTTATTTAAAGCCAGGGAATATTTTTAGATACGAAGAATTGTTTTTAGACAGTAATGTTTTAATGAAACAAGTCTTACTAATTTGCTCTTATCTGGATGAAGAGACATACCTTTATATCTTTCCAAAGGGTACTTGCGCGTAAGTGCATATAACGAAGTCAACGGGAAATGGAACTCAGCTCTCCGATTAACAATTCCGAGCCATTATCCATTTAGCCACCTGGAAATCCAAGCTTACAGCACCTGGTATTCCCAAAAGGTCACCCATGTAGGTTCTGACCAGACTCGACGTTGCTTAACTTCGTGGATCGTGGAGCAGCCTGTGAACGCTACATGAGGAAGGAGAGCTTTGAAATAATGAGGGCGATAGATATAGAGGAAGAGATAGAGGGAAAGGCAGTAAGCTACTTAATAAAATGAGAGTAGGTGTCTCTCTTTGGAGAGCCACGATCACCCACGCACTGCGGATAGTCTCTCTCATGCATGGAAATTCTGCCGAAAGTAGCCATTATCCATCAAGCCACCTTGAAATCCAAGGTCACCCATGATCTGTATTTTCATAATCCTAATAAGACAAATAAGTGACTTCATTCCGGACAAAGCTTCAGAAGCTGTTATCAAATGGTGGTTTGAACAGAAGATCATATTGTGTTTGGTGGAAATTCGTGAGACCCTGTCCCAGATAGTGCGAATGCTGACCCTTATGTTCAAAATCTACAGCGAGATTTGACGATTTGAAAGCCCGATAACCGATATTGTCAATCGAAGGCGTGCACACCTACAGCATGACAATGCCCCAGCACACAGTGCCAATGTAACCAAGTGCAGTGTTGAGAAACCTGAGGGGCTGGATGTGCTACCTCAACCTGCCTACAAACCAAATCTTGCACCTTTTCCGAGCCGTCTTTATACAGTAGAATCCCTGACAACCGGACTAAGAAGGTATTCCGGATATGAGGAATTGCTTACAAAGTCCGGATATGAGGGGTTATATTTAGTTTAAAATAAAAGAACTGAAACCAGGTGTAACACTTATTTTTAATGTCTTATAGTAAACAAAATAGGCTAATGGTGAGTGAAATATAACGGAAATAATTTTAAGGAAAAAGAAATAAATTATGTGATGTTAATGAAAATTCATTAAATTAAATATGTCACTTATGCAAAACAAATAATGTAACGAGGATTTTTTAACTTTTTCTGCATTTCGTTTTGTTTTTGTTCTTGAAATTTTTTAAACGAAAGACACTTTTTAATTCTGCGTCATAGCTGAATGCTGGCTTTCTTTCCATAAAACTGACAGCCTTTTCAATAGCTTTTTCAATTTCAGTCCAGGTTTCATCAGAATCATGTTTTTTATTTCCTTGTTCATTGTGACAGTATGAACGCTGGAGAATAGTTTCTTTGGAAGATTTTATATCATGCAATGCTGACTTTCTTATGTTAAAGTCAGCCATTGGTTGCAATGAACTTTCACCAGCGTCTGGTGTGTTTATACTTTCCACTTTTTGCGATCAATCCATAATGTTGTTCTTTTCCTCTTATTCCCATCATCTTTTGCACCAATACAAGCCATTAGGTTGGAATAAGCATTAGCGATTATCCAAAGTAAATTTCATGAAAAACAGAAATTTCAAATCAGTTACATATCACCCAGATAGTTCAAAAGCATTTCCGGATATGGAGGATTCTGGATATGGAAGATTTCTGGATATGGAGGATTCCGGATATGAGGTATTCTCGGTATGAGGGATTGTACTGAAGATCCATTTTTCATCCCAAGTTACAATTCGACACCAAAAACGGGCACCTTGAGGATTTACCCTCACATCAGTTGTTTTCAAATTTCCACATGTCATTGATCCTGGCAACTGGTCAGTCAATGTGGAATTTCTCGATGGCAGTGTCGATTGAGGATGCTTTGGGGTAAGACTGGTAAGAAAGAGTCATGAGGATCTCTAAAATTATCATACTTAGGTCATACTAAAAACAAGCCCCACCCTTGACTCCGGGAGCGATCAACTTCCACTCACATCCAAACTATATAACTGTGAATAAACGATTAAAAATCATTTTGTTTTGAGCGGTAGGGATCAGTTCACAATAAGATTAGGACTAAAGAAGCCTAAAGACATGTTCAAACGTCAGTGTGACAAACGTAACAACGATTCCATTTCCAAACCAACTCATTTCATCACAGATGAAAACAAACATGAATCTTTAGCAACAGACTGGAGACAATTAAACACGTTAAAGCAATCCATGGTCGAATTGATATATGTCTATATCTCTAAGATTAAGATTATTTACATTATTCGAACTGTTATCCTCATCTTCATTGCCATATACACACGCTCCGGCCTTCTTTAAGTGATTGGAATTTCGAACCGAACCCTTTATTTCGCCCACCGGGGTAGATAGTTCTAGTTCCTAGTGCCATGCCTCTTTCGAATGTCTCAGTTATTTTCTCTTTAATTCTCGAAGTTTGGTTCAACACTGCTGTGGCCTTTGGAACTCACAACTCTTTGGTTTAGTCACTGGATATAAAAAACGTTTTTATCCACTGGGCCATGAGGACATCCGTGTATGAAATTTTGGGACTTATAAACCTAATGTCTCAGTAACTATTTTTTATCAGTTCTCATATTGCAATTTTCTTTTATTACTATTGCATTTTTTTTACCAGAGCTTATATTGCAATTTTTGTTGTTATTCATTGCTTTTCTCTAACACTCCTTATTACTGGTTCCCATATTGTATTCATTACTATGCTTGGTTGGCTCAGGAGATTTTTGTGGCCTAGCATATATGCTGATTCCTTCAGTTTTCGTATTTTCCAGTTATGCTCCTTGTCTATTATTTCAACCTCATCACACAGACACAAAGATTTGTGAGTTCAGTACGAGGCCACAGCAGTGGTGAACTAAATTTGGAGAGTTGAGGTAAAGGGAAAATAACTGAAACATCAGAAAGAGGTAAGGTACGTGGAACTAGAACAATCTACCTGGGTGGGGTAAAGGGTTCGGTTCGAAATTCCAATCACCTGAAGACGGCCGAAACGTTGTAAATAAGGATAGCAGTCCGAATAATGCAAATAACGTAACTAATCTAGGAACGGTGATGAGAAATATCACTCAGTCAGTTATGTGTCGCAGATTTTTTTTCCCGCAGTAGGTTGCCATTTCTTTCTGCAGTAGACCAGTTGCCATCAAAGGCTACAGAACCAAGTTTGTCCTGCTATTTACCCATAGTTGGGGGGAGAAGAAGATTATTCATACCTTTCCCAAGGGTCAGACAGTTGTGTGCCATGCATGATACACGCTTAGGCAATCATGTATCTCTCGATACGTGACTGACGAAGCAGATTTTTTTTCCGCAGTAGGTTGCCATTTCTTTCCGCAGTAGACCAGTTGCCATCTTAAGGCTATAGAACCTGGTCTGCCCTGCTATTTACCCATAGCTAGGAGGAGAAGAATAGGAGTCATACCTTTCCTAAGGGTATTAGCACGTAAGTGAATGTAATGGATTCGACTGGAATTAGAACTCGGATATCCGATTCCTCCCTCCGAGCCGCTATCCATTACTCCACTGGCTCTCCAATGAGAAGTATAAAAATGCGAAATTCCTCAGCTTATGAAAGACAAAAGACTATATCACGAAATGCCGCCGGTAACACAGGTAAATAAAAAAAAGAAAAAAAAAAAACACTAGAAAAAAAAATCAAAGCAAGTAAAAACTGAGATATGGCGATTTTCGAAAGTATGAGGCAACCAGTGAGGATCGTATTCCCTACTCAGTCGTAATTGTTTAAGCCAGACAAGCTTGTTAACTATTTTACCACGCTGGGATGGACAGAAAAAAAAGGTGAGAAAAACTGCAGAACACAGACGTAGCAGATATACGCAAAAAGACCAAACGGCAAGATATATAATATTTAAGTGGCAATCATAATGGACCAAAAAAATAAAAGGTATGTCACTAGTTAACTGAGTACAGAGAAGAGCTCTTCATCTTTCTTCTTTTATGTGCCGTGACCCTTCAGGACGTAGGCGATCATGGCTCTCCACTTCTCCTTATCTCTTGTAGTTCTCAATATGATTTATCCTTTTGCTGCTTCTCCTAAATCCTCATCTGTCATCTATTTGCTTATGCCCACTACGTATGCCACGTACTGCTTCACCTTGTCTCTCTTTCTCTCTGTCTCTCTATCCTGTGTGTATCAGATTCTCCAACCCCTCCTTTCTCATTACGTAGCCCAGACGTTTGAGCTGCTTCTTCCTGATATTAAATATAAGCTTTCTCCTTGTTTGCTTCATCTCCAAAACCTCATCGTTGCTCACACGCTCGGTCCATGATATCCTTAACATCCTTCTGTAGAACCATACTTCCGTTGCCTCGAATCTCTTCTTCATCTTTGAGGAGACCGTCCAACATTAGCTGCCGTAAAGGAGGACAGATGTCACGTAGAAGCTCAGTACTCTATTCTTTGTTACCAAAGAAATCCTCCTGTCTCGTAATCCTCTGCCTAGCTTTTGGAATGCATCTTTGGCCATCCCAATACGTCTTCGGATCTCAGTGTCACACTTACCATCCTCTGTCAGAACACTCTCCCAGATATTTAGATTTCCGAAACGCAGAATAAATAAAATCAGGGAAAGACACATGTTGATAAAATCGGTGGCGAGAACGCCACGAGCCAATAGAAAACATTAATGAATAATCAGCAAGATGTGACGTGGTTGTCACGGACATAATGACAGCGTTAGACGATTTGGGTATTGATGAGGTGACCGGAAGTAATAAACAAAATATGTGAAGGCGGTAATGACTTTAGGACTGAAATGAATGAAACACGCAACAGAATTATACCGGAAATGATCATAAAATATCATCATATCATCGTGAAAAATAGTCACGCAATATATTTTAGGAATTACGTTCATATATATAAATAAATACAAGTATCTATCTATCTATCTATCTATCTATCTATCTATCTATCTATCTATCTGTTTCTGTTTCTATCTATCTATCTATCTATCTATCTAAATATCTTGCCTGTTCATTATCTATCTATCTATCTATCTATCTATCTGTTTCTGTTCATATCTATCTATCTATCTAAATATCTTGCCTGTTCATTATCTATCTATCTATCTATCTATCTATCTATCTGTCTGTCTATCTGTTTCTGTTCATATCTATCTATCTATCTATCTAAATATCTTGCCTGTTCATTATCTATCCATCCATCCATCCATCCATCCATCTATATCTGTTTCTGTTCATATCTATCCATCTATCATCTATCTATCCATCTATCTATCTAAATATCTTGCCTGTTCATTATCCATCCATCCATCCATCTATCTATCTGTTTCTGTTCACATCTATCTATCTATCTATCTATCTATCTATCTGTCTGTCTATATGTTTCTGTTCATATCTATCTATCTATCTATCTATCTATCTATCTATCTATCTTGCCTGTTCATTAACTATCTATCTATCTATCTATCTATCTATCTTGCCTGTTCATTATCTATCTATCTATCTATCTATCTATCTATCTGTCTGTCTATATGTTTCTGTTCATATCTATCTATCTATCTATCTATCTATCTTGCCTGTTCATTAACTATCTATCTATCTATCTATCTATCTATCTTGGCCTGTGCATTATCTATCTATCTATCTGCTTCTGTTCATATCTATCTATCTATCTTGACTGTTCATTATCTATCTATCTATCTATCTATCTATCTATCTATCTATCTATCTTGGTCTGTTCATATCTATCTATCTATCTATCTATCTTGGTCTGTTCATATCTATCTATCTATCTATCTATCTATCTTCGCACATTTCTATCTCTTTCTATTTGTAACAAATACTGTCCCTATTCTCAGTTTATGTGTATTAATCTCCCTTTCTTAATATCTATCTATCTATCTATCTATCTATCTATCTATCTATCTATCTAATGTTATTCATATCTATGTATCTATCTTTCTATCTATCTACCTATTCATTTTCTCTCCGCCTTGTTTTTTTTTTTTGTAAAAGAATTCCACAACCATTGGTTGCTCAACGTAGCTACATTGGGATTTAAGCTCAATTCAATTTATTTGAATTTCCAAAGTTTTCAACATTCGAACGTGTCCACTGATTAGCGCTGAAGATTCAAGCTGAAATCAATGAATGTGATTGAAGCAGACTCGAAAATCAATCTTCTTTTTTATTTAATCAATAACAACCCAGGAGAATGTGAAACTGCCCAAGCAAAAAATCTATCTATCTAATCTTATTCATATCTATGTATCTATCTTTCTATCTCATTCTATTTATATCTATCTATCATGGCCTGTTAATATCTATCTATCTATCTATCTATCTATCTATCTTGATCTGTTCATATCTATCTATCTAATCTTATTCATATCTATCTATCATGGCCTGTTAATATCTATCTATCTATCTATCTATCTTGATCTGTTCATATCTATCTATCTAATCTTATTCATATCTATGTATCTATCTTTCTATCTCATTCTATTTATATCTATCTATCATGGCCTGTTAATATCTATCTATCTATCTATCTATCTATCTTGATCTGTTCATATCTATCTATCTAATCTTATTCATATCTATGTATCTATCTTTCTATCTCATTCTATTTATATCTATCTATCATGGCCTGTTAATATCTATCTATCTATCTATCTATCTATCTTGATCTGTTCATATCTATCTATCTAATCTTATTCATATCTATGTATCTATCTTTCTATCTCATTCTATTTATATTCATCTATCATGGCCTGTTAATATCTATCTATCTATCTATCTATCTATCATGATCTGTTTATATCTCATCTATCTAATCTTATTCATATCTATGTATCTATCTTTCTATCTCATTCTATTTATATCTATCTATCATGGCCTGTTAATATTCATCTATCTATCTATCTATCTATCTTGATCTGTTCATATCTATCTATCTAATCTTATTCATATCTATGTATCTATCTTTCTATCTCATTCTATTTATATCTATCTATCATGGCCTGTTAATATCTATCTATCTATCTATCTATCTATCTTGATCTGTTCATATCATCTATCTAATCTTATTCATTCTATCTATCTATCTTTCTATCTCATTCTATTTATATCTATCTATCATGGCCTGTTAATATCTATCTATCTATCTATCTATCTATCTTGATCTGTTCATATCTATCTATCTAATCTTATTCATATCTATGTATCTATCTTTCTATCTCATTCTATTTATATCTATCTATCATGGCCTGTGCATATCTATCTATCTATCTATCTATTCATCTTGATCTGTTCATATCTATCTATCTAATCTTATTCATATCTATGTATCTATCTTTCTATCTCATTCTATTTATATCTATCTATCATGGCCTGTGCATATCTATCTATCTATCTATCTTATTCATATCTATCTATCTCATTCTATTCATATCTATTTATCATGGCCTGTTCATATCTATTTATCAATCGATCTATCTATCTTGCTAGCTAGCTAGATTTTTTGGTCTGTTCCTATCTGTCCACCTGTATGGTTTATCACATCTCTTAGTCTCTCTATCTTTCTCTTTCTCTCTTTCCTTATCTATATCTACATCTCTCTTTTATTTTGATACCATTGTTCAACCAATACAAGGCCTAAGAGCCACTCAATGTAGTGCTAAACGAGGTTGTTTTAAGAGTGAAGATCGAAGAGGTAAGAAAAACATTATGAGGATATGGAGGATAGAATATGAGAAATATGAATGTCATGGCTGATGAGTTGAGTCTGTGCACGTGGTCTGGCGGTTGTCAGCTGTCAAAATCTGGACTGCATCTAGAAATATTAGATCCTCCTCGCCTCGTTAGCGGCGCAGCGAAAAGACATGCTTAATACAACGGTTAATCTAAAACTGTTGTGTTGCACCAGCCAATCAAATCCTGCCACGTAGTTCACAATCTCACCTAAATTTGTTCAACTTCACATTGAAAAGAAAACTATTTGATGGATTTAGAAAAACAGCGTTTATGTCATTTATGAACGCAAAACAGCGATAAAATAATGAAAAATACTACTTAATTTAATAGAATAATGGAATAGTAGAATAATGGAATAGGAATATTTAATAGAAGAATAGAATAGTACAATAATCGAATAATAGAATAGTGGAAAAATATAAGAGAATATGAATTTCATATCATTAAGTAATTGATCCGTGAATTTAAGAGGATTAAAATAAAAATAATTAGACATATACCCAGATTATCCAATAAAATATGCTTTAATCAAGATATACTGCCTACACACACACACACACACACACACATATATATATATATATATATATATATATATATATATATAGTTTTAAGGTGAGCTATATTTATGGGATAAAGTGTTCAATATCAGAGATAGAACGTAAGTAAATATAAATATAGTGAACATTGAAGTCAACCTCAGAGGCGACAGGCTGTTTCATACTGGACAGGTCGTGCCTGACGATTGGCCAGCATGAAACAGCCTGTCGCCTCCGAGTGTTGACTTCAATGTTCACTTTTTTATATATATATATATATATATATATATATATATATATATATATATATATATATATATCCGATGCAATGAGAACGAAAATAATATATAAATTCTAACATTCACAGCATTAATTCAAAAAGAGGACTCGATACCGATAGTAGAGCAATAATTATTTATTATATATATATATATATATATATATATATATATATATATATATATATATATATATATATATATATATATATATAGGTAAAATGAGAACAAATGAGAACCAGACCATTAATGTCCTCAAGAATACATGGCACAGTGGATAAAGGCGTTGGTTAGATCCAGTGACAGGACCCCAAGAGTTATGAATTCAATCCCTGGTTAAGGCAGTGGAGAATTTGGACAAGGGAATTAACAGGAGATAACTGATAAATGGAGTCCATTAGACATGGCACGTGGAACTAGAACAGTTCTGGTTAAATAGTAGGACAGAATGGGTTCTATAGCCTTTGATGGCAACCGTTCTTTGCGATAGTTCACTGTAAAAATGACCTTTTTACAAGTTTATTGATATGGTCGGCTTGTGAATAAGCCCAGTCAATCAAATTGTAAGTGATCCGTCGGAAAAGTAATTAGTTAAAAGTGTAGCGTCATTAAATTTCGTAATGTCCTCTGGGCGAAAGTTTCTAACGGATGTATTCTCGTAGCCATTAAATCTCGTAATGTCACCGGTTTCAGATATTCTAATCCCCGCCCGCTTACTGTTCTTTGATTTTCATCTACTTATTGATCCCTAACTACCACCAGTCATCGATCTCCTGATCCATTAGACAATCAATCGATCGTTCGAGCTGTCCTTTCATGGAACCTGTTAGATTAGCTGTAAATCCGCTTTTCAAAATGCTTCCCATCGTCCGTCCGTTCATCCGTCCGAATATGGGCTTCGTCCAGAACGGATATATTAAGATGCTTCTTATGAAATGACGCACCCTATAGCAAATAAATAAAACGCCTCGGAAACGTTAAATAACTAATTTATTTTGTTAAAATAGGCACCACGTTGATGAATAATCCTTATCTAACGTACCTCTCGTCCTGGGTAAGACGTTAAACTAGATCCGCGTCCCGGGTAAGACGTTAAACTACATCCGCGTCCTGGGTAAGACGTTAAAATACGTCCATCAGCAAGGCCTCCGATCAGGAGGTTTTGAGGAGCGTGGAATCACCTCTTAATTGCTGGTGTTCCGAGGTCTACCCTGACCCGGGGTGGTAGCACCTGTTAGGGTCCCAGCTATGGGCAAATAGTTAACTATCACCAGCAATACTTTTTTAAACAAATTATTACCAGCAATAAAATTTTGAAGGAAATATATTACCAGAAACAGATTTTTGACAAAACAAAATATTGCCAGCAATAAAAATGTTGTCGGCATTAAATAACTCATTGAGGTTGATATGCCGTAAAACAAAATAAACCAAAGCAATCTAAAGCAAAGAAAACATATTCTATTCATACGAATCTATCCTAAAAATGTTGTCGGCATTAAATAACCCATTGAGGTTGATATGCCGTAAAACAAAATAAGCCAAACCAATCTAAACCAAAGTATACATATTCTATTCATACGAATCTATCCTAAAAATGTTGTCGGCATTAAATAACCCATTGAGGTTGATATGCCGTAAAACAAAATAAACCAAACCAATCTAATCCAAAGAATACATATTCTATTCATACGAATCTATCCTAAAATGTTGTCGGCATTAAATGACCCATTGATGTTCATATGCCGTAAAACAAAATAAACGAAACCAATCTAAACCCAAGAATACATATTCTATTCATACGAATCTATCCTAAAAATGTTGCCAGCATTAAATAACCAATTGAGGTTGATATGCCGTAAAACAAAATAAACCAAACCAATCTAAACCAAAGAATACATATTCTATTCATACGAATCTATCCTAAAAATGTTGCCAGCATTAAATAACCAATTGAGGTTGATATGCCGTAAAACAAAATAAACCAAACCAATCTAAACCAAAGAATACATATTCTATTCATACGAATCTATCCTAAAAATGTTGTCGGCATTAAATAACCCATTGAGGTTGATATGCCGTAAAACAAAATAAACCAAACCAATCTAAACCAAAGAATACATATTCTATTCATACGAATCTATCCTAAAAATGTTGTCGGCATTAAATAACACATTGAGGTTGATATTCCGTTAAACAAAATAAACCAAACCAAACTAAACCAACGTACCTCTAGATTCTTGCCCTCATCTTGAAAGAATTATCATCCTTTGATGTGATAAACAGTTCAAATGCTTCGATTACTGCTTCTTATTGGGAAATGTTTTATTGCATATGAAAATCTCAAAATTCTTAAATAAGTTATAATCAGTAGGAAAGATATCAAGAAATAAATTATTGTTTTTTTTTTTAGTAGTATTTATTTGTTTTTGTCCAAGTAACCTGAAGATCATTTGACCTATTTTTACTTTCTGTTTTTGCTTACCTAAAGTCATATTTATCAAATTTGCTATTGTCGTTCATTTTTTTTAATGAATTATGAGTTTAGGTGTTAGTGCTGTTAAAATTACAGCCTAAATGATTTCATTAGGTTGTCTCGCATGAAATGACGCGCTTTATAGAAAACTGAATAAAACGCTTCTGAAATAATTTATTTATTCGAAATAGGCACCATGTTGATGAATGATTGTTCTCAGACGTACTTCTAAATTCTTGATCCCGCCATTAAAAACATTCGCATTCTTTGATGTGATAGATCAAATGTTTCGATTACATTTTCCTTATTGGAGAATGTTTTATTTCGAATGAAAAGCTCAAAATGCTTAAATAAGATATCAGGTAAATATGGAGGATGAATTCAGGCTACGAATCTTTTGGTCAGTTGATTGAGAAGCGTGCGGCCGTGTGTTGTCGTGCCGCAAAATTGGGCCATCTTTATTCACAAGTCGAGGATGTTTCTTTTTCAATTTTTAGTGCATACATTCAATTTCTCCATAATACGAGCTTTCTGTTACTGTTTCCCTTGACGCGAAAATAAATAGTGAATAACCCCTTTGAAAGACCACCATACAGTAACCTTAAACTTTTAACGTTGCAGTGGAGGTTTTGGTATATTGTTTTGGTGATTCACTTTCATCTAACCACTGACCTGTTAACCATGATTGCCGTAGTCTCTGAATATGGAATCCAGTGAAGTCCGTAATGTGTTCAATATCAGAGTTTGGCAGTGAAGATTCAGAGAAAAAAAAAACAAAAATGGCTGCCTTTATACACGTCGCATTGAATATTTTGAGCTTTCTGATTGGTTAACCCTTCTATTGGTGGACTATAAAATGAGTCAGCTTATTTTGGCTAGCTCACTAGTACTTACAGGTTACCCAAAAACTGCAACATGACCGACTCTCTTACTGTTGTCAAAGAGTACCCATTTCTCATCGCATGCAATGATTTAATGCAAAAATGTTTCCAGTCTTGGCTCATACAGTAAAATTACTCGACATTGTTTCATTGTAATTATTTCCATTGGGTCTATGATTAACAATGTTTTGAAAGAAAAATTACCTGGAAAAAAATATCAGGAATAAGATTTTTATATACAGTGTAACCCGGATATAAGAGACTTCTTCTCCGGTCCCGACAACTCTCTTATATCCGGGTTACACTGTACTAAGAAGGTTACTTCGTTAGACGGTCGGATCAACAACCAACCAAAAAATGCGTCATACTTCTGATGAGCAATCGATTATACGATGATATAAAATTTGTACTTCGATTAGATTTGCCCGATTTTATTCCAACGCCAAATATAGTTGGTCGGAAAAATAATACGTACCATTTTTTTCAATAGGTCCACCCCTAGAAAGTTAAATCTCTGTGTTGATTTAGACATTTTTTTTTCACCCGAATCTATCTTCTCGTCCTGGGTATGACAATAAACATTGCTTTGTTTCCTTGCTTGGGGTGAAATGATTAAAGATGGTGGTTATATCATTTTACACGTTAGAGAAATTTATCAGTGACACGTTCTGTAATTTCAAATGCGACATTCTATAACATTCGAATTGTGGATTTGGGATTTTTTAACGTTTTTATATTCAAAAGAAAATAAGTTACACATGCAGCAAAAAAGATAGGAGCCATTTATAGAGATGGTGCCGTAGATGAATGTGTTCGAAAGTGTTTCACTAGCTTCAAACGGATGTACTTCAAAAGTCTTCCGAGTATAATTTCTAAAGACTTAATGGATTGCAATGATATACATATGATATGATATATATGATGGCCGGCTACTTTAGTTTTGCTCGGAAAACGAGACGGCTAGGTAATCCCTGTCGCATACACCGGCTTAGGCGCATTTGTGTTTCGTTCAACAGCCACAGAGTGCACTTGTGATTAATAGTGAAGAGAGCGTATAATATGTTTCAATAAAGCCAGTACGCTCAAACACTCGGTCACGATGACTTCTGACTTCGTGCTTCGTTTTCCCCAGACCGATTCCCTCAAGAACGCTGGGCAGACAGTTGCGTATCAGAAAATTGCGTCCATAGACAAATACGTCCCTGGATAATTGCGTACGTCTGATAATTTTTCGAAGTTACCATTTTTTTTAAAAGATCTGTTTAATATAGAAATTTTCACACTATTATTTTTAATTAATCTAAAAAAGGGGAAAGGTAGTTACACATAAACAAAACAAAAAAAAGAAAGGAAAAGTGTCTTTTTTAAAGCAAGAGAAAAACAGAATGCATGAAGGACAGAGAAAAGAAACGCCTAACGTACCTAGAGAGATTGAATTAATGGTTGGCGGGAAAGGGTTTATGGGAGAAAAAAGGTCAAAGTTTATTAAGCGCTAAAAAGGACTGGTAATTGTGGAGAGCCATGATCGCCAACTTTCTGAAAGGATACGTCACATAAGTATGCACACACAGACACACACACACAGACACACACACATATATATATATATATATATATATATTGAACATAAAAATATAGGTCCTTGCTAGATTTGATAATCGTTATATTTATTTTTTATATGTCTATATTTGATTTGTAACCTGTAGTCGATATTAATTTTGTCAAATTTTCTTAATTACACATTTCAGTAAATTCCCTTCAGTTTTAGTTTTCCCCGCCCAAACTCTCTCCCGTCCCATCTCTCCCCCACCCCCGTTTTCTTTTCTTTTCCTCTCCCTCCCTCTTCTTTTGATCTTTAAGATTAGGTCGTCTATTGTGTGTGTATGTCACCACAAAATGTATCCTTTCCGGTTACATCTTTAATGTATTAGACATCCGACAACATTCATATTTCTCTTACTTAAACCGTCTTTGACTCCCCTCTTTAAAACTTCTCTCTGTTAAATTTTAATCCCCCACCTCCATCTTTAAACCTTACGGCCCTTCTCTCGTCTGTTACCCCCTCTCTTTAGCTCTAACATTCGTCCCACACTCTCATACTTATACTCTCTCTAAATTCTATTTTTATTCCCGGAGTTGTTTTTCTGTTTTCTTTTTGAATTTGTTGGTCTGATGAATTGGATCGTATTTACGATTCCAATGGAATAAATTATGACCATGAAATATTAGTGTTTAAGCCTTTTTATTTATATATATATATATATATATATATATATATATATATATATATATATATATATATATATAGGCATTAATAACACCACTTTTTTCAGATCAATGGTTAAAAATGGCTTTTGACCAAGTGGCCATACTTCTTAAAACTTTGTAGACTGGCGCTACAGAATCGGAAAAAAGAACTATACAAAATACCAGAAACCACACCTGAAAACTTTTAATTTTTTTTATAGATTTATTCGTTTTTTTTACGGCTTATCAACCTTTTGCAGGTTATTTAAAACAATAAAGTATATTTTTGAGATTGTGAGAGTTTTTGGTGTTGGGGGGTCAATAATGATTCAATGATACAAACCTTATAATTAACCATAGCTGGGGGGGGGGTCGATGAGATGGATTCATAACTTTCCCAAAGGTATTTGCATATATTGAAGACTTTCAACAGCGGCAAAAACTAAAATGGAGAGCATATATAACTCCCAGAGAAGATATTGCCATAATCAAGATATTGACATTCCACACTACTTCAAATAAAGGACTAGAAAAAAAATCAATAATGGAAAGTGTAATATAATCACTTTTCCATAATTCCCCAGAACAGAAATTGATAAGAATAATGATAATATTATCCATTTACTTATAAGGAAATATTTGGCTTACATTGACAGAAGAGTAGTCACTTGTAATTTATAAAATCTTTCTATTAAAATAAATTCTCAACTTCAGTAAATGTTGTTCTTTCCAGTATTAATGAAGCTTACTGTTTCAGTTTTGTTTGCAATGGAATGCCAGCCTGTTGAATATGATGTTATTTTCTCTACGAATTCAACTATTTAATGTTGTTATTATTTTCTCTTCGAATTTCAAATGCTAACCCTTGAGTGATTTCGTTTCGGTTATTTAATGGATTTATCTCATGAGACTAATGTTTTTCTTCATGGAAATCTTATGTGTTGCCTTCCAAAGGGAATCAAAGCTTTGATCTGGGATATTTGCTAAATCAAAGATGCAATAAAGGAATTAATCATAGGAATCAATCTTATCCATAGAGAATAAAGGATTTGGTCATGGGAATCAATCTCATCCAGTGAGAATAAAGGATTTGATCATGGGAATTAATTTTATCCAGAGAGAATAAAGGATTTAATTATGGGAATCAATCTCAACAAGAGAGAATAAGAGATTTGATCATGGGAATCAATTTTATACAGAGAGAATAAAGGATTTGATTATGGGAATCAATCTCAACAAGTGAGAATAAGGGATTTGATCATGGGAATCAATTTTATCCAGAGAGAATAAAGGATTGGATTATGGGAATCAATCTCATCAAGTGAGAATAAGGGATTTGATCATGGGAATCAATTTTATCCAGAGAGAATAAAGGATTGGATTATGGGAATCAATTTTATACAGAGAGAATAAAGGATTTGATTATGGGAATCAATCTCATCAAGTGAGAATAAGGGATTTGATCATGGGAATCAATTTTATACAGAGAGAATAAAGGATTTGATTATGGGAATCAATCCCAACAAGTGGAGAATAAGGGATTTGATCATGGGAATCAATTTTATCCGGATTTGATCATGGGAATCAACATACAGAGAATAAAGGATTTGATTATGGGAATCAATCTCAACAAGTGAGAATAAGGGATTTGATCAACGGGAATCAATTTTATACAGAGAATAAAGGATTTGATTTGGGAATCAATCTCATCAAGTGAGAATAAATTTGATCATGGGAATCAATTTTATACAGAGAGAATAAAGGATTTATGGGAATCAATCTCATCAAGTGAGAATAAAGGATTTGATCATGGGAATCAATTTTATACAGAGAGAATAAAGGATTTTTTATGGGAATCAATCAATCTCAAGTGAGAATAAAGGAATAAAGGATTTGATCAGAGAGAATAAATGATTTGATTATGGGAATCAATTTCAACAAGAGAGAATTAGGGAATCAATCTCATCAAGTGAGAATAAAGGGATTTGATCAGTGAGAATCAATTTTATACAGCAGAGAGAATAAAGGATTTGATTATGGGAATCAATCTCAACAAGTGAGAATAAAGGATTTGATCATGGGAATCAATTTTTATCCAGAGAGAATAAAGGATTTGATTATGGGAATCAAATCAAGTGAGAATAAGGGATTTGATCATCAATTTATCCAAAGAGAATGATTATGGGAATCAATCAACAAGTGATTTGATTTCATGGGAATCAATTTTATACAGAGAGAATAAAAGATTTGATTATGGGAATCAATCAAGTGAGAATAAGGATTTGAGAATAAGAGAATTTGTGAGAATCAAATCAAAGAGGAGGGATTTCAATTATGGGAATCAAAATGGGAATTTCATCAAGTGAGAAAGGGATTTGATCATGGGAATCAATTTTATACAAAGAGAATAAAAGATTTCATCATGGGAATCAATCTCAACAAGTGAGAATAAGGGATTTGATCATGGGAATCAATTTTATACAAAGAGAATAAAAGATTTCATCATGGGAATCAATCTCAACAAGTGAGAATAAGGGATTTGATCATGGGAATCAATTTTATCCAGAGAGAATAAAGGATTTGATTATGGGAATCAATCTCAACAAGTGAGAATAAGGGATTTGATCATGGGAATCAATTTTATACAAAGAGAATAAAAGATTTCATCATGGGAATCAATCTCAACAAGTGAGAATAAGGGATTTGATCATGGGAATCAATTTTATACAGAGAGAATAAAGGATTTGATTATGGGAATCAATCCCAACTAGTGAAAATAAGGGATTTGATCATGGGAATCAATTTTATACAGAGGAATCAATTTTTATGGGAACAAGAGAGTGAGAATAAGGGATTTGATCATGGGAATCAATCTCAAGAATAAAAGGATTTGAGAATAAGGGATTTGATCATGGGAATCAATTTTATACAGAGAGAATAAAGGATTTGATTATGGGAATCAATCTCAACAAGTGAGAATAAAGGGATTTGATCATGGGAATCAATTTTATACAGAGAGAATAAAAGATTTGATTATGGGAATCAATCTCAACAAGTGAGAATAAGGATTGGGATTTCATGGGAATCAATTTTATACAGAGAGAATAAAGGATTTGATTATGGGAATCAATCTCAACAAGTGAGAATAAGGGATTTGATCATGGGAATCAATTTTATACAGAGAGAATAAAGGATTTGATTATGGGAATCAATCTCAACAAGTGAGAATAAGGATTTGATTTGAATCAATTTTATACAGAGAGAATAAAGGAATTTTCAATCACAGTGAGAATAAGGGATTTGATCATGGGGAATCAATTTTATAAGAGAATAAAGGATTTGATTATGGGAATCAATCTCAACAAGTGAGAATAAGGGATTTGATCATGGGAATCAATTTTATACAGAGAGAATAAAGGATTTGATTATGGAATCAATCTCATCAAGTGAGAATAAGGGATTTGATCATGGGGAATCAATTTTATCCAGAGAGAATAAAGGATTTGATTATGGGAATCAATCTCAACAAGTGAGAATAAGGGATTTGATCATGGGAATCAATTTTATACAGAGAGAATAAAGGATTTGATTATGGGAATCAATCTCAACAGTGAGAATAAGGATTTGAGAATAATTTATATTTGATTTGATTATGGGAATCAAATCAATTTTATCCAGAGAGAATAAAGGATTTGATTATGGGAATCAATCTCAACAAGTGAGAATAAAGGATTTGATCATGGGAATCAATTTTATACAGAGAGAATAAAGGATTTGATTATGGGAATCAATCTCAACAAGTGAGAATAAAGGGATTTGATCATGGGAATCAATTTTATACAGAGAGAATAAAGGATTTGATTATGGGAATCAATCTCAACAAGTGAGAATAAGGGATTTGATCATGGGAATCAATTTTATACAGAGAGAATAAAGGATTTGATTATGGAATCAATCTCAACAAGTGAGAATAAGGGATTTGATCATGGGAATCAATTTTATACAGAGAGAATAAAGGATTTGATTATGGGGAATCAATCTCAACAAGTGAGAATAATTTTATACAGGGATTTGAGGATTTGGGAATCAATTTTATACAGAGAGAATAAAGAGAATTTGATTATGGGAATCAATCTCAACAAGGGATTTGATCATGGGAATCAATTTTATAGAGAATAAAGGGAATCAATCAACAAGTGAGAATAAGGGATTTTGATCATGGGAATCAATTTTATACAGAGAGAATAAAGGATTTGATTATGGGAATCAATCTCAACAAGTGATCAAGTGAGAATCAATTTTATACAAAGAGGATTTGATCAAGTGAGAATCAATTTTGATATACAGAGAGAATAAAGGATTTGATTATGGGAATCAATCTCATCAAGTGAGAATAAGAATAAAGGGATTTGATCATGGGAATCAATTTTATACAGAGAGAATAAAGAGAATCAACAAGTGAGAAAAGGATTTGATTATGGGAATCAATCTCATCAGAGAGAATAAAGGATTTGATTATGGGAATCATCATCAAGTGAGAATAAGGGATCATGGGAATCAATTTTATAAGAGGATTTGATTATTATGGAATTCAACAAGTGAGAATAAGGGGGATTGGGAATCAATTTTATACAGAGAGAATAAAATTTTTATGGGGAATCAATCTCACAAGAGAATAAATTTGATCATGGGAATCAATTTTACAGAGAGAATAAAATCAATCATGGGAATCAATCTCAACAAGTGAGAATAAGGGATTTGATCATGGGAATCAATTTTATACAGAGAGAATAAAGGATTTGATTATGGGAATCAATCTCAACAAGTGAGAATAAGGGATTTGATCATGGGAATCAATTTTATACAGAGAGAATAAAGGATTTGATTATGGGAATCAATCTCAAGTGAGAATAAGGGATTTGATCATGGGAATCAATTTTATCCAGAGAGAATAAAGGATTTGATTATCGGAATCAATCTCAACAAGTGAGAATAAGGGATTTGATCATGGGAATCAATTTTATACAGAGAGAATAAAGGATTTGATTATGGGAATCAATCTCAACAAGTGAGAATAAGGGATTTGATCATGGGAATCAATTTTATACAGAGAGAATAAAGGATTTGATTATGGGAATCAATCTCAACAAGTGAGAATAAGGGATTTGATCATGGGAATCAATTTTATACAGAGAGAATAAAGGATTTGATTGGGAATCAATCTCAACAAGTGAGAATAAGGGATTTGATCATGGGAATCAATTTTATACAGAGAGAATAAAGGATTTGATTATGGGAATCAATCTCAACAAGTGAGAATAAGGGATTTGATCATGGGAATCAATTTTATACAGAGAGAATAAAGGATTTGATTATGGGAATCAATCTCAACAAGTGAGAATAAGGGATTTGATCATGGGAATCAATTTTATACAGAGAGAATAAAGGATTTCTTTATGGGAATCAATCTCAACAAGTGAGAATAAGGGATTTGATCATGGGAATCAATTTTATACAGAGAGAATAAAGGATTTGATTCAATATACAGAGAAGTGAGAATAAGGGATTTGATCATAAGGGGAATCAATTTTATACAGAGAGAATAAAGGATTTGATTATGGGAATCAAATCAAGTGAGAATAAGGATTTCATGGGAATCAATTTTATACAGAGAGAATAAAGGATTTGATTATGGGAATCAATCTCAGAGAGAATAAAGATTTGAGAATGAGAATGGAAGGGATTTGATCATGGGAATCAATTTTATACAGAGAGAATAAAGGATTTGATTATGGGAATCAATCTCATCAAGTGAGAATAAGGATTTGATCATGGGAATCAATTTTATACAGAGAGAATAAAGGATTTGATTATGGGAATCAATCTCAACAAGATTTGAGAATAATAAAGGATTTGATCCAACAAGGGAATCAATTTTATACAGAGAGAATAAAGGATTTGATTATGGGAATCAATCTCAACAAGTGAGAATAAGGGATTTGATCATGGGAATCAATTTTATACAGAGAGAATAAAGGATTTGATTTGGGAATCAATCTCAACAAGTGAGAATAAGGGATTTGATCATGGGAATCAATTTTATACAGAGAGAATAAAGGATTTGATTTGAATTCAACAAGTGAGAATAAGGGATTTGATCTGGAATCAATACAGAGAGAATAAATGGATTTGAATCAATCAACAAGTGAGAATCAGGGATTTGATTTCAATTTTATACAGAGAGAATAAAGGATTTGATTATGGGAATCAATCTCAACAAGTGAGAATAAAGGGATTTGATCATGGGAATCAATTTTATCCAGAGAGAATAAAGGATTTGATTTGATCAATCAACAAGTGAGAATAAGGATTTGGGAATCAATTTTATACAGAGAGAATAAAGGATTTGATTATGGGAATCAATTTTATACAGAGAGAATAAAGGATTTGATTCGGAATAAATCAATTTGAATCAAGTGAGAATAAGGATTTGATCATGGGAATCAATTTTATACAGAGAGAATAAAGGATTTGATTATGGGAATCAATCTCAACAAAGTGAGAATAAGGGATTTGATCAGGAATCAATTTTATACAGAGAGAATAAAGGATTTGATTATGGGAATCAATCTCATCAAGTGAGAATAAGGGATTTGATCATGGGAATCAATTTTATACAGAGAGAATAAAGGATTTGATTATGGGAATCAATCTCAACAAGTGAGAATAAGGGATTTGATCATGGGAATCAATTTTATACAGAGAGAATAATTTGAGGAATTTCATCAATGGGATTTGATCATGGGAATCAATTTTATACAGAGAGAATAAAGGGATTTGATCAAGTGAGAATAAGGGAATCAATTTTATACAGAG
Source organism: Acanthosepion pharaonis (assembly GCA_903632075.3). Taxonomy (NCBI): domain Eukaryota; kingdom Metazoa; phylum Mollusca; class Cephalopoda; order Sepiida; family Sepiidae; genus Acanthosepion; species Acanthosepion pharaonis. The sequence goes on from CAHIKZ030000636.1 coordinate 250,151, forward strand.
AGAATAAAGGATTTGATTATGGGAATCAATCTCAACAAGTGAGAATAAGGGATTTGATCATGGAATCAATTTTATACAGAGAGAATAAAGGATTTGATTATGGGAATCAATCTCAACAAGTGAGAATAAGGATTTGATCATGGAATCAATTTTATACAGAGAGAATAAAGGATTTGATTATGGGAATCAATCTCATCAAGTGAGAATAAGGATTTGATCGGGGAATCAATTTTATACAGAGAGAATAAAGGATTTGATTATGGGAATCAAGAATGAGAATAGGGAGAATCTCAATTTTATACAGAGAGAATGAGATTATGGGAATCAATAAGTGAGGATTTGATCATGGGAATCAATTTTATACAGAGAGAATAAAGGATTTGATTATGGAATCAATCTCATCAAGTGAGAATAAGGATTTGATCATGGGGAATCAATTTTATCCAGAGAGAATAAAAATTATGGGATTTGATTATCATGGGAATCAATCTCAACATAAAGTGAGAATAAGGGATTTGATCATGGGAATCAATTTTATACAGAGAGAATAAAGGATTTGATTTGGGAATCAATTCAACAAGTGAGAATAAGGGATTTGATCATGGGGAATCAATTTTAACAAGAGAGAATAAAGGATTTGATTATGGGAATCAATCTCAACAAAGTGAGAATAAAGGATTTGATTGGGAATCAATTTTACAGAGAGAATAAAGGATTTGATTATGGGAATCAATCTCATCAAGTGAGAATAAGGATTTGATCATGGGAATCAATTTTATACAGAGAATAAAGGATTTGATTATGGGAATCAATCTCAACAAGTGAGAATAAGGGATTTGATCATGGGAATCAATTTTATACAGAGAGAATAAAGGATTTGATTATGGAATCAATTCATACAAGTGAGAATAAAGGATTTGATCATGGGAATCAATTTTATCCAGTGAGAATAAAGGATTTGATTATCCAGAGAGGAATCAATCTGGGAATCAAGTGAGAATAAAGGGATTTGATCATAGGGAATCAATTTTATACAGAGAGAATAAAGGATTTGATTAACAAGGAGAATCAATTTCTCATCACAGAGAGAATAAAGGGATTTGGGAATCATACACAAGGGAATCAATTTTATACAGAGAGAATAAAGGATTTGATTATGGAATCAATCTCAACAAGTGAGAATAAGGGATTTGATCATGGGAATCAATTTTATACAGAGAGAATAAAGGATTTGATTATGGGAATCAAATATCAAGGAGAATAAGGGATTTGATCATGGGAATCAAGTGAGAATAAAGGATTTGATCATGGGAATCAAATTTTATTTCCATGGGAATCAAATACAGAGAGAATAAAGGATTTGATTATGGGAATCAATCTCAACAAGTGAGAATAAGGGATTTGATCATGGGAATCAATTTTATACAGAGAGAATAAAGGATTTGATTATGGGAATCAATCTCAACAAGTGAGAATAAGGGATTTGATCATGGGAATCAATTTTATACAGAGAGAATAAAGATTTGATTTGAATTATCAAGGGAATAAGGATTTGAATGGGAATCAATTTTATACAGAGAGAATAAAGGATTTGATTTGGGAATCAATCAACAAGGAGAATCAAGGGAATTTATACAGAGAGAATAAAAGGATTTGATTATGGGAATCAAATCAAGGAGAATAAAGGATTTGATCATCCAGACAATTCACAAGTGAGAATAAGGGATTTGATCATGGGAATCAATTTTATACAGAGAATAAAGGATTTGATTAAGTGGGAATCAATCTCAACAACAGAGAGAATAAAGGATTTGATTATTTGATCATGAGGAATCAATTTTTTATCCAGAGAGAATAAAGGATTTGATTATATGGGAATCAATCTCAACAAGTGAGAATAAGGATTTGATCATGGGAATCAATTTTATACAGAGAGAATAAAGGATTTGATTATGGGAATCAATCTCAACAAGTGAGAATAAGGGATTTGATCATGGGAATCAATTTTATACAGAGAGAATAAAGGATTTGATTATGGGAATCAATCTCAACAAGTGAGAATAAGGGATTTGATCATGGGAATCAATTTTATACAGAGAGAATAAAGGATTTGATTATGAGAATAAGGGAATCAATCTCAATAAAGATTTGAGAATAATTGAGGGATTTGATCATGGGAATCAATTTTATGGAATCAACCAGAGAGAATAAAGGATTTGATTATGGGAATCAATCTCAACAAGTGAGAATAAGGGATTTGATCATGGGAATCAATTTTATACAGAGAGAATAAAGGATTTGATTATGAGGGAATCAATCTCAACAAGTGAGAATAAGGGATTTGATCATGGGAATCAATTTTATACAGAGAGAATAAAGGATTTGATTATGGGAATCAATCTCATCAAGTGAGATCAAGGATTTGATCATGGGAATCAATTTTATACAGAGAGAATAAAGGATTTGATTATCGGAATCAATCAACAAGTGAGAATAAGGATTTGATCATGGGAATCAATTTTATACAGAGAGAGAATAAAGGGATTTGATTATGGAATCAATCTCAATCAAGTGAGAATAAAGGGATTTGATCATGGGAATCAATTTTATACAGAGAGAATAAAGGATTTGATTATGGGAATCAATCTCAACAAGTGAGAATAAGGGATTTGATCATGGGAATCAATTTTATCCAGAGAGAATAAAGATTTGATTATGGGAATCAATCTCAACAAGTGAGAATAAGGGATTTGATCATGGGAATCAATTTTATACAGAGAGAATAAAGGATTTGATTATTGAATCAATCAATCAAGGAGGAATCAATTATCAATAAAGATTTGAGAATAAGGGAATTTGATCATGGGAATCAATTTTATACAGAGAGAATAAAGGATTTGATTATGGGAATCAATCTCAACAAGTGAGAATAAGGATTTGATCATGGGAATCAATTTTATACAGAGAGAATAAAGGATTTGATTATGGGAATGAGAATAAGGGATTTGATCATGGGAATCAATTTTATACAGAGAGAATAAAGGATTTGATTATGGGAATCAATCTCAACAAGTGAGAATAAGGGATTTGATCATGGGAATCAATTTTATACAGAGAGAATAAAGGATTTGATTATGGGAATCAATCAACAAGTGAGAATTGGACGGATCATGGGGAATCAATTTTATACAGAGAGAATAAAGGATTTGATTATGGGAATCAATCATCAAGGAGAATAAGGGATTTGATCATGGGAATCAATTTTATCCAGAGAGAATAAAGGATTTGATTATGGGAATCAATCAACAAGTGAGAATAAGGGATTTGATCATGGGAATCAATTTTATACAGAGAGAATAAAGGATTTGATTTGAATCAATCTCATCAAGTGAGAATAAGGGATTTGATCATGGGAATCAATTTTACAGAGAGAATAAAGGATTTGATTATGGGAATCAATCTCAACAAGTGAGAATAAATGGGATTTGATTTCAATTTATCCAGAGAGAATAAAGGATTTGATTTTGGGAATCAACATCAAGAAAATAAAAGGATTTGATTATGGGAATCAATCTCATCCAGAGAGAATAAAAGGATTTGAATCACAAGGAGAATCAATTTTTATACAGAGAATAAAGGATTTTGGATTAAAGGGATTTGATCATGGGAATCAATTTTTGGGAATCAATAACAAGTGAGAATAAAGGGATTTGAATCATGGGAATCAATTTTATCCAGAGAGAATAAAGGATTTGATTATGGAATCAATCTCACCAAGTGAGAATAAGGGATTTGATCATGGGAATCAATTTTATACAGAGAGAGAATGAAAGGATTTGATTATGGGGAATCAATTTCATAGAGAGAATAAAGATTTGATTATGGAATCAATCAAGTGAGGATTTGATCATGGGAATCAATTTTATACAGAGAGAATAAAGGATTTGATTATGGGAATCAATCTCAACAAGTGAGAATAAGGGATTTGATCATGGGAATCAATTTTATACAGAGAGAATAAAGGATTTGATTATGGGAATCAATCTCAACAACTGAGAATAAGGGATTTGATCATGGGAATCAATTTACAGAGAGATAAAGGATTTGATTTTGAGAATAAGGATTTGATCATAGGAATCAATTTTATACAGAGAGAATAAAGGATTTGATTATGGGAATCAATCTCAAGGAGAATAAGGGATTTGATCATGGGTGAGAATAAAGGATTTGATTTGATCAAGTGAGAATTAGGGGGAATCAATTTTATACAGAGAGAATAAAGGATTTGATTATGGGAATCAATCTCAACAAGTGAGAATAAGGGATTTGATCATGGGGAATCAATTTTATACAGAGAGAATAAAGGATTTGATTATGGGAATCAATCTCAACAAGTGAGAATAAGGGATTTGATCATGGGAATCAATTTTATACAGAGAGAATAAAGAATTATGGAATCAATCAACAAGTGAGAATAAGGATTTGATCATGGGGAATCAATTTTATACAGAGAGAATAAAGGATTTGATTTGATTATGGGAATCAATTTTGGGAATCAATTTTTTATCCAGAGAGAATAAAGGGATTTCGGAATCAATGGAGAATCAATTTTATCACAGGGGAATCCAGAGAGAATAAAGGATTTGATTATGGGAATCAATCTCATCAAGTGAGAATAAGGATTTGATCATGGGAATCAATTTATACAGAGAGAATAAAGGATTTGATTATGGGAATCAATCTCAACAAGTGAGAATAAGGGATTTGATCATGGGAATCAATTTTATACAGAGAGAATAAAGGATTTGATTATGGGAATCAATCTCAACAAGTGAGAATAAAGGATTTGATCATGGGAATCAATTTTATCCAGAAAAAATAAAGGATTTGATTATGGGAATCAATCTCATCAAGTGAGAATAAGGGATTTGATCATGGGAATCAATTTTATACAGAGAGAATAAAGGATTTGATTATGGAGAATCAATCTCAACAAGAGAGAATAAGGGATTTGATCATGTGGAATCAATTTTATACAGAGAGAATAAAGGATTTGATTATGGGGAATCAATCTCAACAAGTGAGAATAAGGGATTTGATCATGGGAATCAATTTTATACAGAGAGAATAAAGGATTTGATTATCATCCAGGAGAATCAATCATGGGAATCAATTTCATCAAGTGAGAATTAGAGAATAAGGGAATTGGAGAATAAGGATTTGGGAATCAATTTTATCCAGAGAGAATAAAGGATTTGATTATGGGAATCAATCTCATCAAGTGAGAATAAGGGATTTGATCATGGGAATCAATTTTATACAGAGAGAATAAAGGATTTGATTATGGGAATCAATCTCAACAAGTGAGAATAAGGGATTTGATCATGGGAATCAATTTTATACAGAGAGAATAAAGGATTTGATTATCAGAGAGGAATCAATCTCAACAAGTGAGAATAAAGGATTTGATTGGGAATCAATTTTATACAGAGAGAATAAAGGATTTGATTATCAATTTTATACAGATCCAGAGAATAAAGGATTTGATTATGGGAATCAATCTCAAAAGTGAGAATAAAGGATTTGATCATGGGAATCAATTTTATACAGAGAGAATAAAGGATTTGATTATGGGGAATCAATCAAGTGAGAATAAGGATTTGATTCATGGGAATCAATTTATACAGAGAGAATAAAGGATTTGATTATGGAATTTCCAACAATTGAGAATAAGGGATTTGATCATGGGAATCATTTTATCCAGAGAATAAAGATTTGATTATGGGTCAATCTCAACAAGTGAGAATAAGGGATTTGATCATGGGAATCAATTTTATACAGAGAGAATAAAGGATTTGATTATGGGAATCAATCTCATCAAGTGAGAATAAGGGATTTGATCATGGGAATCAATTTTATACAGAGAGAATAAAGGATTTGATTATGGGAATCAATCTCATCAAGTGAGAATAAGGGATTTGATCATGGGAATCAATTTTATACAGAGAGAATAAAGGATTTGATTATTGGAATCAATCTCAACAAGTGAGAATAAGGGATTTGATCATGGGAATCAATTTTATACAGAGAGAATAAAGGATTTGATTATGGGAATCAATCTCAACAAGTGAGAATAAGGGATTTGATCATGGGAATCAATTTTATCCAGAGAGAATAAAGGATTTGATTATGGGGAATCAATCTCAACAAGTGAGAATAAGGGATTTATCAATGGGAATCAATTTTCCAAGAGAGAATAAATCAATAACCAGAGAGAATAAAGGATTTGATTATCAATCTCAACAAAGTGAGAATAAGGATTTGATCATGGAATAAGGGATTTGATCATGGGAATCAATTTTATGGGAATCAATTTTACAGAGAGAATAAAGGATTTGATTATGGGAATCAACAAGTGAGAATCTCAACAAGAGAGAATAAAGGATTTGATTTGATCATCAGTGAGAATGGGAATCAATTTTATACAGAGAGAATAAAGGATTTGATTATGGGGAATCAATCTCAACAAGTGAGAATAAGGGATTTGATCATGGGAATCAATTTTATACAGAGAGAATAAAGGATTTGATTATTATGGGAATAATGATTTGATCATGGGGAATCAATTTTATACAGAGAATAAAGGATTTGATCGGGAATCAATCTCAACAAGAATAAGGAGAATAAAGGATTTGATTTTGATTTCAACAAGAGAGAATAAGGGATTTTTGGGAATCAATTTTATACAGAGAGAATAAAGGATTTGATTATGGGAATCAATCTCATCAAGTGAGAATAAGGGATTTGATCATGGGAATCAATTTTATACAGAGAGAATAAAGGATTTGATTATGGGAATCAATCTCAACAAGTGAGAATAAAGGATTTGATCATAGGAATCAATTTTTACAGAGAGAATAAAGATTTGATTAGAATCAATCTCATCAATTGAGAATAAGAAATGGGGATTTGATTATGGGAATCAATCTCATCCAAGATTTGATGATCGGAATCAAAAGGGATTTGATCATGGGAATCAATTTATACAGAGAGAATAAAGGATTTGATTATGGGAATCAATCTCAACAAGTGAGAATAAAGGATTTGATCATAGGAATCAATTTTAATCCAGAGAGAATAAAGGATTTGATTATGGGAATCAATCTCAACAAGTGAGAATAAGGGATTTGATCATGGGAATCAATTTTATACAGAGAGAATAAAGGATTTGATTATGGGAATCAATCTCAACAAGTGAGAATAAGGATTTGATCATGGAATCAATTTTATACAGAGAGAATAAAGGATTTGATTATGGGAATCAATCTCAACAAGTGAGAATAAGGGATTTGATCATGGAATCAATTTTATACAGAGAGAATAAAGGATTTGATTATGGGATTCAAGTGAGAATGGAATCAATTTATCCAGAGAGAATAAAGATTTGATTTGACAAGAGAGAATAAAGGGATTTGATCATGGGAATCAATTTTATACAGAGAGAATAAAGGATTTGATTATGGGAATCAATCTCATCAAGTGAGAATAAGGGATTTGATCATGGGAATCAATTTTATCCACAGAGAGAATAAAGGATTTGATTATGGGAATCAATCTCAACAAGTGAGAATAAGGGATTTGATCATGGGAATCAATTTTATACAGAGAGAATAATTTGATTTGATCAACAATGAGGAATTCAATCTCAATCAAGTGAGAATAAAGGGATTTGATCATGAGGATTTGAATCAATTTTATACAGAGAGAATAAAGGATTTGATTATGGGAATCAATCTCATCAAGTGAGAATAAAGGATTTGATCATGGGAATCAATTTTATAGAGAGAATAAAGGATTTGATTATGGGAATCAATCTCAACAAGTGAGAATAAGGATTTGATCATAAGGGGGAATCAATTTTATACAGAGAGAATAAAGGATTTGATTATGGGAATCAATCTCATCAAGTGAGAATAAAGGGATTCAATTTTATCATGGGAATAAAATTTTATCAGTGAGAATAAAGGGATTTGATTATGGGAATCAAATCTCAACAAGTGAGAATAAGGGATTTGATCATGGGAATCAATTTTATACAGAGAGAATAAAGGATTTGATTATGGGAATCAATCTTATTTATACAGAGAATAAAGGATTTGATTATGGGAATCAATTTCATACAAAGAATAAAGATTTGATTATGGGAATCAATCTCAACAAGTGAGAATAAAGGATTTGATCATGGGAATCAATTTTATACAGAGAGAATAAAGGATTTGATTATGGGAATCAATCTCATCAAAGTGAGAAATAAGGGATTTGATCATGGAATCAATTTTATACAAAGAGAATAAAATGATTTGATTATGGAATCAATCTCAACAAGTGAGAATAAAGGGATTTGATCATGGGAATCAATTTTATACAGAGATAAAATGATTTGATTATGGGAATCAATCTCAACAAGTGAGAATAAGGGATTTGATCATGGGAATCAATTTTATACAGAGAGAATAAAGGATTTGATTATGAGGAATCAATCTCAACAAGTGAGAATAAGGGATTTGATCATGGGAATCAATTTTATCCAGAGAGAATAAATGATTTGATTTCAATCTCAACAAGTGAGAATAAGGGATTTGATCATGGGAATCAATTTTATACAGAGAATAAAGGATTTGATTATGGAATCAATCTCAACAAGTGAGAATAAGGGATTTGATCATGGGAATCAATTTTATACAGAGAGAATAAAGGATTTGATTATGGGAATCAATCTCATCAAGTGAGAATAAGGATTTGATCATATACAGAGGGAATCAATTTTATACAGAGAGAATAAAGGATTTGATTATGAGAATCAATCTCAACAAGTGAGAATAAGGGATTTGATCATGGGAATCAATTTTATACAGAGAGAATAAAGGTTTGATTATGGGGAATCAATCTCATCAAGTGAGAATATCATGGGAATTTGATCAGAGAGAATAAATCAATTTTATTTGATCATGGGAATCAGAGAGAGAATAAATGATTTGATTTGATTTTATGAATCAATCAACAAGTGGAGAATAAGGGATTTGATCAATGGGAATCTCAATAAAAGTCATCAAGAATAAAGAGGAATAAATGATTTGATTATGGGAATCATCAACAAGTGAGAATCAATTTTATACAGAGAGAATAAAGGATTTGATTATGGGAATCAATCTCAACAATTTTATGAGAATAAAGGGATTTGATCATGGGAATCAATTTTATACAGAGAGAATAAAGGATTTGATTATGGGAATCAATCTCATCAAGTGAGAATAAAGGGATTTGATCATGGGAATCAATTTATCCAGAGAGAATAAAAAGATTTGATTATGGGAATCAATCTCATCAAGTGAGAATAAGGGATTTGATCATGGGGAATCAATTTTATACAGAGAGAATAAAGGATTTGAAGGAATTTCATTATGAGAATAAGGGAATCAATCAATTTTATATAGATTTGATTATGGGAATCAATTTCTCAACAGTGAGAATAAGGATTTGATCATGGGAATCAATTTTATCCAGAGAATAAAGGATTTGATTATGGGAATCAATCTCAACAAGTGAGAATAAAGGATTTGATCATGGGAATCAATTTTATACAGAGAGAATAAAGGATTTGATTATGGGAAATCAATCTCATCAAGTGAGAATAAGGGATTTGATCATAGGAATCAATTTTATACAGAGAGAATAAATGATTTGATTATGGGAATCAATCTCAACAAGTGAGAATAAGGATTTGATCATGGGAATCAATTTTATACAGAAAGAATAAAGGATTTGATTATGGGAATCAATCTCAACAGTGGAGAACTGGGAATCAATTGAATCAGAGAGAATAAAATGATTTGATTATGGGAATCAATCTCAACAAGTGAAATAAGGATTTGATCATGGGAATCAATTTTATCCAGAGAGAATAAAGGATTTGATTATCGGAATCAATCTCAACAAGTGAGAATAAGGGATTTGATCATGGGAATCAATTTTATACAGAGAGAATAAAGGATTTGATTATGGGAATCAATCTCATCAAGTGAGAATAAGGATTTGATCATGGGAATCAATTTTATCCAGAGAGAATAAAGGATTTGATTATGGGAATCTCAACAAGTGAGAATAAGGGATTTGATCATACAGAGGGAATCAATTTTATCCAGAGAGAATAAAATCATGGATTTGATTATGGGAATCAATCTCAACAAGTGAGAATAAAGGATTTGATCATGGGAATCAATTTTATACAGAGAGAATAAAGGATTTGATTTGATTATAAGGGAATCAATCTCAACAAGAGAGAATAAAAGATTTGATTTGATCAAATGAGAATGGGAATCAATTTTATACAGAGAGAATAAAGGATTTGATTATGGGAATCAATCTCAACAAGTGAGAATAAGGGATTTGATCATGGGAATCAATTTTATACAGAGAGAATAAAATAAAGGAATTCAACAAGGAGAATAAGGATTTTATCGGAATCAATTTCTCAATAAAGGATTTGATTAGAATCAACAAGTGAGGATTTGATCATGGGAATCAATTTTATACACAGAGAATAAAGGATTTGATTATGGGAATCAATCTCATCAAGTGAGAATAAAGGGATTTGATCATGGGAATCAATTTTATACAGAGAGAATAAAGGATTTGATTATGGGAATCAATCTCAACAAGTGAGAATAAGGGATTTGATCATGGGAATCAATTTTATACAGAGAGAGAATAAAAAAGGAATCAATTTGATTATGGGAATCAATCTCAACAAGTGAGAATAAAGGATTTGATCATGGGAATCAATTTTATACAGAGAGAATAAACGGAATGGATTCAATTACAGAGAGAATAAAGGGAATCAATCTCAACAAGTGAGAATAAGGGATTTGATCATGGAATCAATTTTATACAGAGAGAATAAAGGATTTGATTATGGGAATCAATCTCAACAAGTGAGAATAAGGGATTTGATCATGGGAATCAATTTTATACAGAGAGAATAAAATGATTTGATTATGGGAATCAATATCAACAAGTGAGAATAAGGGATTTGATCATGGGAATCAATTTTATCCAGAGAGAAAAAAATTTGATTATGGGAATCAATCAACAAGGGAGAATAAAATGATCATCTCATTTTAACCAGAGAATAAAGGATTTGATTTGGATCAATCTCAACAAGTGAGAATAAGGGATTTGATCATGGGAATCAATTTTATACAGAGAGAATAAAGGATTTGATTATGGGAATCAATCTCAACAAGTGAGAATAAGGGATTTGATCATGGGAATCAATTTTATCCAGAGAGAATAAATGATTTGATTATGGGAATCAATCTTAACAAGTGAGAATAAGGATTTGATCATGGGAATCAATTTTATCCAGAGAATAAAAAAGGATTTGATTATGGGAATCAATTTCATCAAGTGAGAATAAGGGATTTGATCATGGGAATCAATTTATACAGAGAGAATAAAGGATTTGATTATGGGAATCAATTTCAACAAATGAGAATAAGGGATTTGGGAATCAATTTTATACAGAGAGAATAAAATTTGATTATGGGAATCAATCTCATCAAGAGAGAATAAATCTCAACAAGTGAATAATAGTTCTGATCATGGGAATTTATCCAGAGAGAATAAAATGATTTGATTATGGGAATCAATCTCAACAAGTGAGAATAAGGGATTTGATCATGGAATCAATTTTATCCAGAGAGAATAAAGGATTTGATTATGGGAATCAATCTCAACAAGTGAGAATAAGGGATTTGATCATGGGAATCAATTTTATACAGAGAGAATAAAGGATTTGATTATGGGAATCAATCTCAACAAGTGAGAATAAGGGAAGGGATTTGATCAGAGAATAAATCAATTTTATCTCAACTAGTGAGAATAGAATAAATCAATTTTATACAGAGAGAATAAAGGATTTGATTATGGGGAATCAATCTCATCAAGTGAGAATAAGGGATTTGATCATGGGAATCAATTTTATCCAGAGAATAAAGGATTTGATTATGGGAATCAATCTCATCAAGTGAGAATAAAGGGATTTGATCATGGGAATCAATTTTATACAGAGAGAATAAAGGATTTGATTATGGGAATCAATCTCAACAAGTGAGAGAATAAGGGATTTGATCATGGGAATCAATTTTATACAGAGAGAATAAAGGATTTGATTATGGGAATCAATCTCAACAAGTGAGAATAAGGGATTTGATCATGGGAATCAATTTTATACAGAGAGAAAATAAAGAGAATAAAGATTTGATTATGGGGAATCAATCTCAACAAGTGAGAATAAGGGATTTGATCATGGGAATCAATTTTATACAGAGAGAATAAAGGATTTGATTATGGGAATCAATCTCAACAAGATTTGAGAATAAGGGATTTGATCATGGGAATCAATTTTATACAGAGAATAAATAAATTTGATTATGGGAATCAATCTCAACAAGTGAGAATAAGGATTTGATCATGGGAATCAATTTTATACAGAGAGAATAAAGGATTTGATTATGGGAATCAATCTCAACAAGTGAGAATAAGGGATTTGATCATGGGAATCAATTTTATACAGAGAGAATAAAAGGATTTGATTATGGGAATCAAATCAACAAGTGAGAATAAAGGATTTGATCATGGGAATCAATTTTATCCAGAAAAAATAAAGGATTTGATTATGGGAATCAATCTCAACAAGTGAGAATAAGGGATTTGATCATGGGAATCAATTTTATACAGAGAGAATAAAGGATTTGATTATGGGAATCAATCTCATCAAGTGAGAATAAGGGATTTGATCATGGGGAATCAATTTTATACAGAGAGAATAAAGGATTTGATTATCGGAATCAATCTCATCAAGTGAGAATAAGAGAATCAGGGGGAATCAATTTTATACAGAGGAATCAATTTTGATTACAGAGAGAATAAGGGATTTGATTTGGGAATCAATTTTTATCCAGAGAGAATAAAGGATTCAATCTGGGAATCAATCTCAAGAATAGAGAATAAGGGATTTGATCATGGGAATCAATTTTATACAGAGAGAATAAATGATTTGATTATGAATCAATCTCAATAAGGATTTGATCATGGGAATCAATTTTATCAGAGAGAATAAAGGATTTGATTTGATCAATCAACAAGTGAGAATAAATTTTATGGGAACATTTTATACAGAGAGAATAAAGGATTTGATTATGGGAATCAATCTCAACAAGTGAGAATAAGGGATTTGATCATGGGAATCAATTTTATACAGAGAGAATAAAGGATTTGATTATGGGAATCAATCTCAACAAGTGAGAATAAGGGATTTGATCATGGGAATCAATTTTATACAGAGAGAATAAAGGATTTGATTATGGGAATCAATCTCAACAAAGTGAGAACAAGTGAAAAAGGGATTTGATCATGGGAATCAATTTTATACAGAGAGAATAAAGGATTTGATTATGGGAATCAATCTCAACAAGTGAGAATGGGAATCAATTTGATCAGAGAGAATAAAATTTTTTATCAACAGAGAGAATAAATTTGATTTGATTATCCACAGAGAATAAAATCTCAACAATCTCAAAGTGAGAATAAGGGATTTGATCATGGGAATCAATTTTATACAGAGAGAATAAAAGGATTTGATTATGGGAATCAATCTCAACAAGTGAGAATAAGGGATTTGATCATGGGGAATCAATTTTATACAGAGAATAAAGGATTTGATTATGGGAATCAATCTCAACAAGTGAGAATAAAGGGATTTGATCATGGGAATCAATTTTATACAGAGAGAATAAAGGATTTGATTATGGGAATCAATCTCAACAAGTGAGAATAAGGGAATTTGATCAGAGAGAATAAAGGGGAATCAATTCAACAAGGAGAATAAGGAGAGAATAAATCCAGAGAATAAATGATTTGATTATGGGAATCAATCTCAACAAGTGAGAATAAGGGATTTGATCATGGGAATCAATTTTATACAGAGAGAATAAAGATTTGATTATGGGAATCAATCTTGTGAGAATAAGGGATTTGATCATGGGAATCAATTTTATACAGAGAATAAAGGATTTGATTATGGGAATCAATCTCAACAAGTGAGAATTTTGATCATGGGGAATCAATTTTATACAGAGAGAATAAAGGATTTGATTATGGGAATCAATCTCAACAAGTGAGAATAAGGGATTTGATCATGGGAATCAATTTTATAGAGAGAATAAAGGATTTGATTATGGGGAATCAATCAACAAGTGAGAATAAGGATTTGATCATGGGAATCAATTTTATACAGAGAGAATAAAGGATTTGATTATGGGAATCAATCTCAACAAGTGAGAATAAGGGAGAATCAATTTTATACAGAGAGAATAAAGGATTTGATTATTTCATCAAGTGAGAATAAGGATTTGATCATGGGAATCAATTTTATCCAGAGAGAATAAGGGATTTGATTATGGGAATCAATCTCATCAAGTGAGAATAAAATGATTTGATTATACAGAGAATCAATTTGGGAAACAAGTGAGAATAAAGGATTTGATCATGGGAATCAATTTTATACAGAGAGAATAAAGGATTTGATTATGGGAATCAATCTCATCAAGTGAGAATAAGGATTTGATCATGGGAATCAATTTTATCCAGAGAGAATAAAGGATTTGATTATGGGAAGAATCAAGGAGAATTTTATCACATACAGGAATAAAAGGATTTGATCAAGGGAATCAATTTGATCATGGGGAACAATTTTAGAGAAGAAAAGGATTTGATTATGGGAATCAATCAAGTGAGAATAAGGATTTGATCATGGGAATCAATTTTATACAGAGAGAATAAAGGATTTGATTATGGGAATCAATCTCAACAAGTGAGAATAAGGGATTTGATCATGGGAATCAATTTTATACAGAGAGAATAAAGGATTTGATTATGGGAATCAATCTCAACAAGTGAGAATAAGGATTTGATCATCCAGAGGAATCAATTTTATCACAGAGAATAAAAGGATTTGATTATACAGAGGAATCAATGATCAACAAGTGAGAACAAGTGAGAAAGGGATTTGATCATGGGAATCAATTTTATACAGAGAGAAAAAAGGATTTGATTATGGGAATCAATCTCAACAAGTGAGAATAAGGGGATTTGATCATGGGAATCAATTTTATCCAGAGAGAATAAAGGATTTGATTATGGAATCAATCTCAACAAGTGAGAATAAGGGATTTGATCATGGGGAATCAATTTTACAGAGAGAATAAAGGATTTGATTATGGGAATCAATCTCAACAAGTGAGAATAAGGATTTGATCATAGAATCAATTTTATCCAGAGAGAATAAAGGATTTGATTATCGGAATCAATCTCATCAAGTGAGAATAAAGGATTTGATCATGGGAATCAATTTTATACAGAGAGAATAAAGGATTTGATTATGAGAATCAATCTCAACAAGTGAGAATAAGGATTTGATCATGGGAATCAATTTTATACAGAGAGAATAAAGGATTTGATTATGGGAATCAATCTCAACAAGTGAGAATAAAGGATTTGATCATGGGAATCAATTTTATACAGAGAGAATAAAGGATTTGATTATGGGAATCAATCTCAACAAGTGAGAATAAGGGATTTGATCATGGGAATCAATTTTATACAGAGAGAATAAAGTGAGATTTGATTATGGGAATCAATCTCAACAAGTGAGAATAAGGGATTTGATCATGAGAATCAATTTTATACAGAGAGAATAAAGGATTTGATTATGGGAATCAATCTCATCAAGTGAGAATAAGGGATTTTATCAGAGAATAAAGGAATCAATTTTATCAGAGAGAGAAAGGGATTTTGATTTGATTACAGAGAGAATAAAATTTGATTATCAATCAATCTCAACAAGTGAGAATAAGGGATTTGATCATGGGAATCAATTTTATACAGAGAGAATAAAGGATTTGATTATGGGAATCAATCTCAACAAGTGAGAATAAGGGATTTGATCATGGGGAATCAATTTTATACAGAGAGAATAAAGGATTTGATTATGGAATCAATCTCATCAAGTGAGAATAAGGGATTTGATCATGGGAATCAATTTTATACAGAGAGAATAAAGGATTTGATTATGGGAATCAATCTCAACAAAGGGAGAATAAGGGATTTGATCATGGGAATCAATTTTATACAGAGAGAATAAAGGATTTGATTATGGAATCAATCTCATCAAGTGAGAATAAGGGATTTGATCATGGGAATCAATTTTATACAGAGAGAATAAAAGGATTTGATTATGGGAATCAATCTCAACAAGTGAGAATAAGGGATTTGATCATACAGAGGGAATCAATTTTAGAGAGAGAATAAATGATTTGATTACTACAGAGAGAATAAAATCAATCTCAACAAGTGAGAATAAGGGATTTGATCATGGGAATCAATTTATACAGAGAGAATAAAGGATTTGATTATGGGAATCAATCTCATCAAGTGAGAATAAGGATTTGATCATGGGAATCAATTTTATCCAGAGAGAATAAAGGATTTGATTATGGGAATCAATCTCAACAAGTGAGAATAAAGGATTTGATCATGGGAATCAATTTTATACAGAGAGAATAAAGGATTTGATTATGGGAATCAATCTCAACAAGTGAGAATAAGGGATTTGATCATGGGGAATCAATTTTATACAGAGAGAATAAAGGATTTGATTATGGGAATCAATCTCAACAAGTGAGAATAAGGGATTTGATCATGGGAATCAATTTTATACAGAGAGAATAAAAGGATTTGATTATGGGGAATCAATCTCAACAAGTGAGAATAAGGGATTTGATCATGGGAATCAATTTTATCCAGAGAGATAAAGGATTTGATTATGGGAATCAATCTCAACAAGTGAGAATAAGGGATTTGATCATGGGAATCAATTTTATACAGAGAGAATAAAGGATTTGATTATCGGAATCAATCTCATCAAAGTGAGAATAAGGGATTTGATCATGGGAATCAATTTTATACAGAGAGAATAAAGGATTTGATTATGGGAATCAATCTCAAGTGAGAAAAGGATTTGATCATGGGAATCAAATCCAGAGAATAAATGATTTGGAATCAATCTCAACAAGTGAGAATTTGATCATGGGAATCAATTTTATACAGAGAGAATAAAGGATTTGATTATGGGGAATCAATCTCATTTCAAGAATCAATTTTATCCAGAGAGAATAAAGGATTTGATCATGGGAATCAATTTTACCAGAGAGAATAAAATTTGATTTGATTATACAGAGAGAATAAAATCTCAACAATCTGTGAGAATAAGGGATTTGTTCATGGGAATCAATTTTATACAGAGAGAATAAAGGATTTGATTATGGGAATCAATCTCATCAAGTGAGAATAAGGGATTTGATCATGGGAATCAATTTTATACAGAGAGAATAAAGGATTTGATTATGGGAATAAATCTCAACAAGTGAGAATAAGGGATTTGATCATGGGAATCAATTTTTATCCAAAGGAGAGAGAATAAAGGATTTGAATTAGGATTTGATCATGGGGAATCAATCTCAACAAGTGAGAATAAGGGATTTGATCATGGGAATCAATTTTATACAGAGAGAATAAAGGATTTGATTATGGGAATCAATCTCAACAAGTGAGAATAAGGGAATTGTTCATGGGAATCAATTTTATCCAGAGAGAATAAATGATTTGATTATCGGAATCAATCTCAACAAGTGAGAATAAAGGATTTGATCATGGGAATCAATTTTATCCAGAAAAAATAAAGGATTTGATTATGGGAATCAATCTCATCAAGTGAGAATAAGGGATTTGATCATGGGAATCAATTTTATCCAGAGAGAATAAATGATTTGATTATCGGAATCAATCTCAACTGAGAAAAGGATTTGATCATGGGAATCAATTTTAACCAGAGAATAAAGGATTTGATTTGATCATCTTAACAAGGGAATCAATTTTATACAGAGAGAATAAAGGATTTGATTATGGGAATCAATCTCAACAAGTGAGAATAAGGATTTGATCATGGGAATCAATTTTATCCAGAGAGAATAAAGGATTTGATTATGGGAATCAATCTCAACAAGTGAGAATAAGGGATTTGATCATGGGAATCAATTTTATACAGAGAGAATAAAGGATTTGATTATGGGAATCAATCTCAAGAAGTGAGAATAAAGGGATTTGATCATGGGAATCAATTTTATACAGAGAGAATAAAGGATTTGATTATGGGAATCAATCTCAACAAGTGAGAATAAGGGATTTGATCATGGGAATACCAGAGAGAATAAAATTTGGGAATCAACATCAAGTGAGATAAAGGGATTTGATTATCAATTTTATACAGAGAGAATAAAGGATTTGATTATGGGAATCAATCTCAACAAGTGAGAATAAGGGATTTGATCATGGGAATCAATTTTATACAGAGATAAAAGATTTGATTATGGGAATCAATCTCAACAAGTGAGAATAAGGGATTTGATCATGGGAATCAATTTATCCAGAGAGAATAAAGGATTTGATTATGGGAATCAATCTCATCAAGTGAGAATAAGGGATTTGATCATGGGAATCAATTTTATACAGAGAGAATAAAGGATTTGATTATGGGAATAAATCTCAACAAGTGAGAATAAGGGATTTGATCATGGGAATCAATTTTATACAGAGAGAATAAAGGATTTGATTATGGGAATCAATCTCAACAAGTGAGAATAAGGGATTTGATCATGGGAATCAATTTTAACCAGAGAGAATAAAGGATTTGATTATGGGAATCAATCTCAACAAGTGAGAATAAGGGATTTGATCATGGGAATCAATTTTATACAGAGAGAATAAAGGATTTGATTTTGGAATCAATCTCAACAAGTGAGAATAAGGGATTTGATCATGGGAATCAATTTTATACAGAGAGAATAAAGGATTTGATTTGGGGAATCAATCTCAACAAGTGAGAATCAATCTCATCAAGAGAGAATAAAGGATTTGATCAAGTGAGAATGGGATTTGATCAATTTTATACAGAGAGAATAAAGGATTTGATTATGGAGAATCAATCTCATCAAGTGAGAATAAGGGATTTGATCATGGGAATCAATTTTATCCAGAGAGAATAAAGGATTTGATTATGGGAATCAATCTCTCAAGTGAGAATAAGGGATTTGATCATGGGAATCAATTTTATACAGAGAGAATCAATTTGAATCAATCTCAACAGAGAATAAAGGATTTGATCATGGGAATCAATTTTATCCAGAGAGAATAAAGGATTTGATTATACAGGGAATCAATCTCAACAAGTGAGAATAAGGATTTGATCATGGGAATCAATACAGAGAGAATAAAGGATTTGATTATCGGAATCAATCTTCAAGGAGAAGAGAGAATAAATGATTTGATTATGGGAATCAATCTCAACAAGTGAGAATAAGGATTTGATCATGGGAATCAATTTTATCCAGAGAGAATAAAGGATTTGATTATCGGAATCAAGAATCATGGGAATCAATTTTAACCAGAAGAATAAAGGATTTGATTATCGGAATCAATCTCAACAAGTGAGAATAAAGGGATTTGATCATGGGAATCAATTTTATACAGAGAGAATAAAGGATTTGATTATGGGAATCAATCTCAACAAGTGAGAATAAGGGATTTGATCATGGGAATCAATTTTATACAGAGAGAATAAAGGATTTGATTATGGGAATCAATCTCAACAAGTGAGAATAAGGGATTTGATCATGGGAATCAATTTTATACAGAGAGAATAAAGGATTTGATTATGGGAATCAATCTCATCAAGTGAGAATAATGGATTTGATCATGGGAATCAATTTTATACAGAGAGAATAATTTGATTATGGGATTTGATTATGGAATCAATCTCAATCAATCTGAGAATGAGAAAAGGGATTTGATCATGGGGAATCAATTTTATACAGAGAGAACAAAAGGATTTGATTATGGAATAAATCTCAACAAGTGAGAATAAGGGATTTGATCATGGGAATCAATTTTATACAGAGAGAATAAAGGATTTGATTATGGGAATCAATCTCAACAAGTGAGAATAAGGGATTTGATCATGAGGAATCAATTTTATCCAGAGAGAATAAAGGATTTGATTATGGGAATAAATCTCAACAAGTGAGAATAAGGGATTTGATCATGGGAATCAATTTTATACAGAGAGAATAAATGATTTGATTATCAAGGGAGAATCAATCTCAACAAGTGAGAATAAAAGGATTTGATCATGGGAATCAATTTTATACAGAGAGAATAAAGGATTTGATTATGGGAATCAATCTCATCAAGTGAGAATAAGGGATTTGATCATGGGAATCAATTTTATACAGAGAGAATAAAGGATTTGATTATGGGAATCAATCTCAAGTGAGAATAAATTTGATCATGGGAATCAATTTATCCAGAGAGAATAAATGATTTGATTTCAATTTTAACAAGAGAGAATAAGGGATTTGATCATGGGAATCAATTTTATACAGAGAGAATAAAGGATTTGATTAAGGGAATCAATCTCAACAAGTGAGAATAAAGGATTTGATCATGGAATCAATTTTATACAGAGAGAATAAAGGATTTGATTATGGGAATCAATCTCATCAAGTGAGAATAAGGGATTTGATCATGGGAATCAATTTTATACAGAGAGAATAAAGGATTTGATTATGGGAATCAATCTCAACAAGTGAGAATAAGGGATTTGATCATGGGAATCATTTTTACACAGAGAGAATAAAGGATTTGATTATGGGAATCAATCTCAACAAGTGAGAATAAGGGATTTGATCATGGGAATCAATTTTATACAGAGAGAATAAAGGATTTGATTATGGGAATCAATCTCAACAAGTGAGAATAAGGGATTTGATCATGGGAATCAATTTTATACAGAGAGAATAAAAGGATTTGATTATGGGAATCAATCTCAACAAGTGAGAATAAGGATTTGATCATGGAATCAATTTTATCCAGAGAGAATAAAGGATTTGATTATGGGAATCAATCTCAACAATTTGATTATGGGAGAATAAGGGATTTGATCATGGGGAATCAATTTTATACAGAGAGAATAAAGGATTTGATTATGGGAATCAATCTTAACAAGTGAGAATAAGGGATTTGATCATGGGAATCAATTTTATACAGAGAGAATAAAGGATTTGATTATGGGAATCAATATCAACAAGTGAGAATAAGGGATTTGATCATGGGAATCAATTTTATCCAGAGAATAAATGATTTGATTATCGGAATCAATCTCAACAAGTGAGAATAAGGGATTTGATCATGGGAATCAATTTTATACAGAGAGAATAAAGGATTTGATTATGGGAATCAATCTCATCAAGTGAGAATAAGGGATTTGATCATGGGAATCAATTTTATCCAGAGAGAATAAAGGATTTGATTATGGGAATCAATCTCAACAAGTGAGAATAAGGGATTTGATCATGGGAATCAATTTTATACAGAGAGAATAAAGGATTTGATTATGGGAATCAATATCAACAAGTGAGAATAAGGGATTTGATCATGGGAATCAATTTTATCCAGAGAGAATAAATGATTTGATTATGGGAATCAATCTCAACAAGTGAGAATAAGGGATTTGATCATGGGAATCAATTTTATACAGAGAGAATAAAGGATTTGATTATGGGAATCAATCTCATCAAGTGAGAATAAGGGATTTGATCATGGGAATCAATTTTATCCAGAGAGAATAAAGGATTTGATTCAATCTCAACAAGTGAGAATAAGGGATTTGATCATGGGGATTTGATTATGGGAATCAATCTCAACAAGTGAGAATAAGGGATTTGATCATGGGAATCAATTTTATACAGAGAGAATAAAGGATTTGATTATGGGAATCAATCTCAACAAGTGAGAATAAGGGATTTGATCATGGGAATCAATTTTATACAGAGAGAATAAAGGATTTGATTATGGGAATCAATCTCAACAAAAGTGAGAATAAGGGATTTGATCATGGGAATCAATTTTATACAGAGAGAATAAAGGATTTGATTATGGGAATCAATCTAAAGAGAGAATAAAGAGAGAATAAATGATTTCAAGTACAGGAGAATAAAGAGAATAAAGGATTTGATCATGGGAATCAATTTTATCCAAGAGAGAATAAAGGATTTGATTATACAGAGAGATAAAAGGGAATCAATCTCAACAAGTGAGAATAAGGGATTTGATCATGGGAATCAATTTTATACAGAGAGAATAAAGGATTTGATTATGGGAATCAATCTCATCAAGTGAGAATAAGGGATTTGATCATGGGAATCAATTTTATCCAGAGAATAAAGGATTTGATTATGGGAATCAATCTCAACAAGTGAGAATAAAGGATTTGATCATGGGAATCAATTTTATACAGAGAGAATAAAGGATTTGATTATGGAATCAATCTCAACAAGTGAGAATAAGGGATTTGATCATGGGAATCAATTTTATACAGAGAGAATAAAGGATTTGATTATACAGAGAGGGAATCAATCTCATCAAGTGAGAATAAGGATTTGATCATGGAATCAATTTTATCAGAGAGAATAAAGGATTTGATTATGGGAATCAATCTCAACAAGTGAGAAGAATGGGGATTTGATCATGGGAATCAATTTTATACAGAGAGAATAAAGGATTTGATTATGGGAATCAATCTCAACAAGTGAGAAGAGAAAGGATTTGATCATGGGAATCAATTTTATCCAGAGAGAATAAATGATTTGATTATGGGAATCAATCTCAACAAGTGAGAATAAGGGATTTGATCAGAGAGGGAATCAATTTTATCCAGAGAGAATAAATGATTTGATTATCGGAATCAATCTCAACAAGTGAGAATAAGGGATTTGATCATGGGAATCAATTTTATCCAGAGAGAATAAAGGATTTGATTATGGGAATCAATCTCAACAAGTGAGAATAAGGGATTTGATCATGGGAATCAATTTTATACAGAGAGAATAAAGGATTTGATTATGGGAATCAATTTTATCCAGAGAGAATAAAGGATTTGGTCATGGGAATCAATTTTATATAGAGAGAATAAAGGATTTGATTATGGGAATCAATCTCAACAAGTGAGAATAAGGGATTTGATCATGGGAATCAATTTTATACAGAGAGAATAAAGGATTTGATTATGGGAATCAATCTCATCAAGTGAGAATAAGGGATTTGATCATGGGAATCAATTTTATACAGAGAGAATAAAGGGATTTGATTATATGGAGAATCAATCTCAACAAGTGAGAATAAAGGGATTTGATCATGTGGAATCAATTTTATTATACAGAGAGAATAAAGGATTTGATTATGGGAATCAATCTCAACAAGTGAGAATAAAGGGATTTGATCATGGGGAATCAATTTTATACAGAGAGAATAAAGGATTTGATTATGGAATCAATCTCAACAAGTGAGAATAAGGATTTGATCATGGGAATCAATTTTATCCAGAGAGAATAAAGGATTTGATTATGGGAATCAATCTCAACAAGTGAGAATAAGGGATTTGATCATGGGAATCAATTTTATACAGAGAGAATAAAGGATTTGATTATGGGAATCAATCTCAACAAGTGAGAATAAAGGGATTTGATCATGGGATCAATTTTATACAGAGAGAATAAAAGGATTTGATTATGGAATCAATCTCAACAAGTGAGAATAAGGATTTGATCATGGGAATCAATTTTTACAGAGAGAATAAAGGATTTGATTATGGAATCAATCTCAACAAGTGAGAATAAGGGATTTGATCATGGGAATCAATTTTATACAGAGAGAATAAAAGGATTTGATTATGGGAATCAATCTCATCAAGTGAGAATAAAGGATTTGATCATGGGAATCAATTTTATCCAGAGAGAATAAAGGATTTGATTATGGGAATCAATCTCAACAAGTGAGAATAAGGGATTTGATCATGGGAATCAATTTTATACAGAGAGAATAAAGGATTTGATTATGGGAATCAATCTCATCAAGTGAGAATAAAGGATTTGATCATGGGAATCAGTTTTATCCAGAGAGAATAAAGGATTTGATTATAAAGGAATGGGAATCTCAACAAGTGAGAATAAAGGGATTTGATCATGGGGAATCAATTTTATACAGAGAGAATAAAGGATTTGATTATGGGAATCAATCTCAACAAGTGAGAATAAGGGATTTGATCATGGGAATCAATGAATGGGAACCAATTTTATCCAGAGAGAATAAAATGATTTGATTATGGGAATCAATCTCAAGTGAGAATAAGGATTTGATCATGGGAAGAATAAAGAGAGAGAATTTGATTATGGGAATCAATTTCAACCAGTGAGAATAAAGGGATTTGATCATGGGAATCAATTTTATACAGAGAGAATAAAGGATTTGATTATGGGAATCAATTTTATCCAGAGAGAATAAATGATTTGATTATGGGAATCAATCTCAACAAGTGAGAATAAGGGATTTGATCATGGGAATCAATTTTATACAGAGAGAATAAAGGATTTGATTATGGGAATCAATCTCAACAAGTGAGAATAAGGGATTTGATCATGGGAATCAATTTTATACAGAGAGAATAAAGGATTTGATTATGGGAATAAATCTCAACAAGTGAGAATAAAGGATTTGATCATGGGGGAATCAATTTTATCCAGATTTGAGAATAAAGGATTTGATTATGGGAATCAATCTCAACAAGTGAGAATAAGGATTTGATCATGGGAATCAATTTTATACAGAGAGAATAAAGGATTTGATTATGGGAATCAATCTCAACAAGTGAGAATAAGGGATTTGATCATGGAATCAATTTTTATCCAGTGAGAATAAATGGGAATCAATTTTATACAGAGAGAATAAAGATTTGATTATGGGAATCAATCTCAACAAGTGAGAATAAGGGATTTGATCATGGGAATCAATTTTATACAGAGAGAATAAAGGATTTGATTATGGGAAGAATCAATCTCAACAAGTGAGAATAAAGGATTTGATCATTTGATCATGGGAATCAATTTTATCCAGAGAGAATAAATGATTTGATTATGGGAATCAATCTCAACAAGTGAGAATAAGGGATTTGATCATGGGAATCAATTTTATACAGAGAGAATAAAGGATTTGATTATGGGAATCAATCTCAACAAGTGAGAATAAGGGATTTGATCATGGGAATCAATTTTATCCAGAGAGAATAAAGGATTTGATTATGGGAATCAATCTCAACAAGTGAGAATAAGGGATTTGATCATGGGAATCAATTTTATACAGAGAGAATAAAGGATTTGATTATGGAATCAATCTCAACAAGGGAGAATGGGAATCAATTTGATCAGAGAGAATAAAGGATTTGATTGGGAATCAATTTTATCAGAGAGAATAAATGATTTGATTATCAGAGAGAATAAAGGATTTGAATCGGAATCAATCTCATCAAGTGAGAATAAGGGATTTGATCATGGGAATCAATTTTATACAGAGAGAATAAAGGATTTGATTATGGAATCAATCTCAACAAGTGAGAATAAGGATTTGATCATGGGAATCAATTTTATCCAGAGAGAATAAAGGATTTGATTATGGGAATCAATCTCAACAAGTGAGAATAAGGGATTTGATCATGGGAATCAATTTTATACAGAGAGAATAAAATTTGGATTTGATTCAATCAAGGAGAATCAATCTCAACAAGAGAGAATAAAGGGATTTGATCATGGGAATCAATTTTATCCAGAGAATAAAGGATTTGATTATGGGAATCAATCTCATCAAGTGAGAATAAGGATTTGATCATGGGAATCAATTTTATACAGAGAGAATAAAGGATTTGATTATGGGAATCAATCTCAACAAGTGAGAATATGGGATTTGATCATGGGAATCAATTTTATACAGAGAGAATAAAGGATTTGATTATGGGAATCAATCTCAACAAGTGAGAATAAGGGATTTGATCATGGGAATCAATTTTATACAGAGAGAATAAAGGATTTGATTATGGGAATCAATCTCAACAACTGAGAATAAGGGATTTGATCATGGGAATCAATTTTAACCAGAGAGAGTAAAGGATTTGATTATGGGAATCAATCTCAACAAGTGAGAATAAAGGATTTGATCATGGGAATCAATTTTATACAGAGAGAATAAAGGATTTGATTATGGGAATCAATCTCAACAAGTGAGAATAAGGGATTTGATCATGGGAATCAATTTTTCCAGAGAGAATAAAGGATTTGATTATGGGAATCAATCTCAACAAGTGAGAATAAGGGATTTGATCATGGGAATCAATTTTATACAGAGAGAATAAAGGATTTGATTATGGGAATCAATCTCAACAAGTGAGAATAAGGGATTTGATCAAGGAGAATAAGGGAATCAATTTTATACAGAGAGAATAAAGGATTTGATTATGGGAATCAATCTCATCAAGTGAGAATAAAGGATTTGATCATGGGAATTAATTTTATCCAGAGAGAATAAAGGATTTGATTATGGGAATCAATCTCAACAAGTGAGAATAAGGGATTTGATCATGGGAATCAATTTTATACAGAGAGAATAAAGGATTTGATTATGGGAATCAATCTCAACAAGTGAGAATAAGGATTTGATCATGGGAATCAATTTTATACAGAAAGAATAAAGGATTTGATTATGGGAATCAATCTCAACAAGATTTGATGGGAATAAGGGAGGGATTTGATCATGGGAATCAATTTTATCCAGAGAATAAAAGGATTTGATTATCGGAATCAATCTCAACAAGTGAGAATAAGGGATTTGATCATGGGAATCAATTTTATACAGAGAGAATAAAGGATTTGATTATGGGAATCAATCTCAACAAGTGAGAATAAGAGAATAAGGATTTGATCATGGGAATCAATTTTATACAGAGAGAATAAAGGATTTGATTATGGGAATAAATCTCAACAAGTGAGAATAAGGGATTTGATCATGGGAATCAGTTTTATCCAGAGAGAATAAAGGATTTGATTATGGGAATAAATCTCAACAAGTGAGAATAAGGATTTGATCATGGGAATCAATTTTATACCAGAGAATAAAGGATTTGATTATGGGGAATCAATCTCAAGTGAGAATCAACAAAAGGGATTTGATCATGGGAATCAATTTTATCCAGAGAGAATAAAGGATTTGATTATGGGAATCAATCTCAACAAGTGAGAATAAGGGATTTGATCATGGGAATCAATTTTATACAGAGAGAATAAAGGATTTGATTATGGGAATCAATCTCAACAAGTGAGAATAAGGGATTTGATCATGGGAATCAATTTTATACAGAGAATAAATGATTTGATTATGGAATCAATCTCAACAAGTGAGAATAAGGGATTTGATCATGGGAATCAATTTTATCCAGAGAGAATAAAGGATTTGATTATGGGAATCAATCTCAACAAGTGAGAATAAGGGATTTGATCATGGGAATCAATTTTATCAGAGAGAATAAAGGATTTGATTATGGGAATCAATCTCAACAAGTGAGAATAAGGGATTTGATCATGGGAATCAATTTTATACAGAGAGAATAAAGGATTTGATTATGGGAATCAATCTCAACAAGTGAGAATAAAGGGATTTGATCATGGGAATCAATTTTATACAGAGAGAATAAAGGATTTGATTATGGGAATCAATCTCAACAAGTGAGAATAAGGATTTGATCATCAACAAGGAGGGAATCAATTTTATCCAGAGAGAATAAAGGATTTGATTATGGGAATCAATCTCAACAAGTGAGAATAAGGGATTTGATCATGGGAATCAATTTTATACAGAGAGAATAAAGGGATTTGATTATGGAATCAATCTCAACAAGTGAGAATAAAGGATTTGATCATGGGAATCAATTTTATACAGAGAGAATAAAGGATTTGATTATGGGAATCAATCTCAACAAAGTGAGAATAAGGGATTTGATCATGGGAATCAATTTTATACAGAGAGAATAAAGGATTTGATTATGGGAATCAATCTCAACAAGTGAGAATAAAGGATTTGATCATGGGGAATCAATTTTATACAGAGAGAATAAAGGATTTGATTATGGGAATCAATCTCAACAAGTGAGAATAAGGGATTTGATCATGGGGAATCAATTTTATACAGAGAGAATAAAGGATTTGATTATGGGAATCAATCTCAACAAGTGAGAATAAAGGATTTGATCATGGGGAATCAATTTTATACAGAGAGAATAAAGGATTTGATTATGGGAATCAATCTCATCAAGTGAGAATAAGGGATTTGATCATGGGAATCAATTTTATACAGAGAGAATAAAGGATTTGATTATGGGAATCAATCTCAACAAGTGAGAATAAGGGATTTGATCATGGGAATCAATTTTATACAGAGAGAATAAAGGATTTGATTATGGGAATCAATCTCAACAAGTGAGAATAAGGGATTTGATCATGGGAATCAATTTTATACAGAGAGAATAAAGGATTTGATTATGGGAATCAATCTCATGGGAATCAACATCCAGAGAGAATAAAGGGATTTGACAAGTGAGAATAAGGGATTTGACTCATGGGAATCAATTTTATACAGAGAGAATAAAATTTGATTAGAGAGAATAAAATCTCAACAAGTGAGAATAAAGGATTTGATCATGGGAATCAATTTTATACAGAGAGAATAAAAGGATTTGATTATGGGAATCAATTTGATCATCAATTTTGAGAATAAATAAATTTGATCATGGGAATCAATCTCAACAAGTGAGAATTTTATCAGAGAGAATAAAGGATTTGATTATCGGAATCAATCTCAACAAGTGAGAATAAGGGATTTGATCATGGGAATCAATTTTATACAGAGAGAATAAAAGGATTTGATTATGGAATCAATCTCATCAAGTGAGAATAAGGGATTTGATCATGGGGAATCAATTTTATACAGAGAGAATAAAGGATTTGATTATGGGAATCAATCTCAACAAGTGAGAATAAGGGATTTGATCATGGGAATCAATTTTATACAGAGAGAATAAAGGATTTCTTTATGGGAATCAATCTCAACAAGTGAGAATAAAGGATTTGATCATGGGAATCAATTTTATACAGAGAGAATAAAGGATTTGATTATGGGAATCAATCTCATCAAGTGAGAATAAGGGATTTGATCATGGGAATCAATTTTATCCAGAGAGAATAAAGGATTTGATTATGGGAATCAATCTCAACAAGTGAGAATAAGGGATTTGATCATGGGAATCAATT
This sequence comes from Acanthosepion pharaonis, assembly GCA_903632075.3. Taxonomy (NCBI): domain Eukaryota; kingdom Metazoa; phylum Mollusca; class Cephalopoda; order Sepiida; family Sepiidae; genus Acanthosepion; species Acanthosepion pharaonis. Next base: position 279,565 of record CAHIKZ030000636.1, read on the forward strand.
TTATCCAGAGAGAATAAATGATTTGATTATCGGAATCAATCTCAACAAGTGAGAATAAGGGATTTGATCATGGGAATCAATTTTATCCAGAGAGAATAAAGGATTTGATTATCAAGGAGAATCAATCTCAACAAGAGAGAATAAGGGATTTGATCAACAAGTGAGAATAAGGGAATCATGGGAATTTTATACAGAGAGAATAAAGGATTTGATTATGGGAATCAATCTCAACAAGTGAGAATAAGGGATTTGATCATGGGAATCAATTTTATCCAGAGAGAATAAATGATTTGATTTGATTATGAGAATCAATCTCAACAAGTGAGAATAAAGGGATTTGATCATGGAGAATCAATTTTTATACAGAGAGAGAATAAAGGATTTGATTTTGAATCAATTATCAAGTGAGAATAAGGGATTTGAATCAATTTTATCCAGAGAGAATAAAGATTTGATTATGGGAATCAATCTCAACAATGAGAAAAGGATTTGATCATGGGAATCAATTTTATACAGAGAGAATAAAGGATTTGATTATGGGAATCAATCTCAACAAGTGAGAATAAGGGATTTGATCATTTGGGAGAATAAATCAATTTTATACAGACAGAATAAATAAATTTGATTATGGGGAATCAATCTCAACAAGTGAGAATAAGGGATTTGATCATGGGAATCAATTTTATACAGAGAGAATAAAGGATTTGATTATGGAATCAATCTCATCAATGAGAATAAGGGATTTGATCATGGGAATCAATTTTATCCAGAGAATAAAGGATTTGATTATGGAATCAATCTCAACAAGTGAGAATAAGGATTTGATCATGGGAATCAATTTTATACAGAGAGAATAAAGGATTTGATTATGGGAATCAATCTCAACAAGTGAGAATAAGGGATTTGATCATGGGAATCAATTTTATACAGAGAGAATAAAGGATTTGATTATCGGAATCAATCTCAACAAGTGAGAATAAGGGATTTGATCATGGGAATCAATTTTATACAGAGAGAATAAAGGATTTGATTATGGGAATCAATCTCATCAAGTGAGAATAAGGGATTTGATCATGGGAATCAATTTTATCCAGAGAGAATAAATGATTTGATTATGGGAATCAATCTCAACAAGTGAGAATAAGGGATTTGATCAATCTCAACAAGAGAGAATAAAGGGATTTGAATCAATCATGAGAATAAGAGATTTGATCATCATTTTATACAGAGAGAATAAAGGATTTGATTATCAACAAGGGAATAAGGGATTTGATCTCAATCAATTTTTATACAGAGAATAAATGATTTGATTTGATCATCAAGTGAGAATAAGGATTTGATCATGGGAATCAATTTTATCAGAGAGAATAAAATTTGATTTGATTATGAGAATAAGGGAATCATGGGAAATCTCATCAAGTGAGAATAAGGGATTTGATCATGGGAATCAATTTTATACAGAGAGAATAATGGATTTGATTATGGGAATCAATCTCATCAAGTGAGAATAAGGGATTTGATCATGGGAATCAATTTTATCCAGAGAGAATAAATGATTTGATTATCGGAATCAATCTCAACAAGTGAGAATATGGGATTTGATCATGGGAATCAATTTTATACAGAGAGAATAAAGGATTTGATTATGGGAATCAATCTCAACAACTGAGAATAAGGGATTTGATCATGGGAATCAATTTTAACCAGAGAGAATAAAGGATTTGATTATGGGAATCAATCTCAACAAGTGAGAATAAGGGATTTGATCATGGGAATCAATTTTATACAGAGAGAATAAATGATTTGATTATGGGAATCAATCTCAACAAGTGAGAATAAGGGATTTGATCATGGGAATCAATTTTATCCAGAGAGAATAAAGGATTTGATTATGGGAATCAATCTCATCAAGTGAGAATCAACATGGGAAATTTTATACAGAGAGAATAAAGGATTTGATTATGGGAATCAATCTCAACAAGTGAGACAAGGGACGGATCATGGGGAATCAATTTTATACAGAGAGAATTTGATTTGATGGGAATCAATCTCATCAACAGAGAGAATAAAGGGATTTGATCATGGGAATCAATTTTTTATACAGAGAGAATAAAGGATTTGATTATGGGAATCAATCTCAACAAGTGAGAATAAGGATTTGATCATGGGAATCAATTTTATCCAGAGAGAATAAAGGATTTGATTATGGGAATCAATCTCAACAAGTGAGAATAAGGGATTTGATCATGGGAATCAATTTTATACAGAGAGAATAAAGGATTTGATTATGGGGAATCAATCTCAACAAGTGAGAATAAGGGATTTGATCATGGGAATCAATTTTATCCAGAGAGAATAAAGGATTTGATTATGGGAATCAATCTCAACAAGTGAGAATAAAGGGATTTGATCATGGGAATCAATTTTATACAGAGAGAATAAAGGATTTGATTATGGGAATCAATCTCAACAAGTGAGAATAAGGGATTTGATCATGGGAATCAATTTTATACAGAGAGAATAAAGGATTTGATTATGGAATCAATCTCAACAAGTGAGAATAAGGGATTTGATCATGGGAATCAATTTTATACAGAGAGAATAAAGGATTTGATTATGGATCAATCTCAACAAGTGAGAATAAAGGGATTTGATCATGGGAATCAATTTTATACAGAGAGAATAAAGGATTTGATTATGGGAATCAATCTCAACAAGTGAGAATAAGGGATTTGATCATGGGAATCAATTTTATACAGAGAGAATAAATGAGAATTTGATTATGGGAATCAATTTCTTTGATTGATCATGGGAATCAATTTTATCAGAGAGAATAAAGGATTTGATCATGGGTCAATCTCATCAAGTGAGAATAGGGATTTGATCATGGGGAATCAATTTTATACAGAGAGAATAAAGGATTTGATTATCGGAATCAATCTCAACAAGTGAGAATAAAGGGATTTGATCATGGGAATCAATTTTATCCAGAGAGAATAAAGGATTTGATTATGGGAATCAATCTCAACAAGTGAGAATAAGGATTTGATCATGGGAATCAATTTTATCCAGAGAGAATAAAGGATTTGATTATGGGAATCAATCTCAACAAGTGAGAATAAGGGATTTGATCATGGGGAATCAATTTTTCCAGAGAGAATAAATGATTTGATTATGGGAATTTTAACAAGTGAGAATAAAGATTTGATCATGGGGAATCAATTTTATACAGAGAATAAAGGATTTGATTATGGGAATCAATCTCAACAACTAAGAATAAAGGATTTGATCATGGGAATCAATTTCATCAAGAGAGAATAAAGGATTTGATTTTCAATCAAGTGAGAATAAGGGAATCAATTTATACAGAGAGAATAAAGGATTTGATTATGGGAATCAATCTCAACAAGTGAGAATAAGGGATTTGATCATGGGAATCAATTTTATACAGAGAGAATAAAGGATTTGATTATGGGAATCAATCTCAACAAGTGAGAATAAGGGATTTGATCATGGGAATCAATTTTATACAGAGAGAATAAAGGATTTGATTATGGGAATCAATCTCAACAAGTGAGAATAAGGGATTTGATCATGGGGAATCAATTTTATCCAGAGAGAATAAAGGATTTGATTATCAAGGAATCAATCTCATCAACAAGTGAGAATAAGGATTTGATCATGGGGAATCAATTTTATACAGAGAGAATAAAGGATTTGATTATGGGAATCAATCTCAACAAGTGAGAATAAGGGATTTGATCATGGGAATCAATTTTATACAGAGAGAATAAAGGATTTGATTATGGGGAATCAATCTCAACAAGTGAGAATAAGGGATTTGATCATGGGAATCAATTTTATACAGAGAGAATAAAGGATTTGATTATGGGAATCAATCTCATCAAGAGAATAAGGGATTTGATCAAGTGAGAATCAATTTTATGGGGAATCAGAGAGAGAATAAAGGATTTGATTATGGGAATCAATCTCAACAAGTGAGAATAAGGGATTTGATCATGGGAATCAATTTTATACAGAGAGAATAAAGGATTTGATTATGGGAATCAATCAAGTGAGAACAAGATTTGAGAATAAGAGGATTTGATTTGGGAATCAATCAAGAATAAGGGGAATCAATTTTATACAGGGAAATAAAGAGAGAATAAAGGATTTGATTATGGGAATCAATCTCAACAAGTGAGAATAAGGGATTTGATCATGGGAATCAATTTTATACAGAGAGAATAAAGGATTTGATTATGGGAATCAATCTCAACAAGTGAGAATAAAGGGATTTGATCATCAATTTTATGAGAATCAATTTTATCATCAAGAGAAATAAATGGGAATTTGATTATCAGAGAGAATCAATCTCAACACAATTGAGAATAAGGGATTTGATCATGGGAATCAATTTTATACAGAGAGAATAAAGGATTTGATTATGGGAATCAATCTCAACAAGTGAGAATAAGGGATTTGATCATGGGAATCAATTTTATACAGAGAGAATAAAGGATTTGATTATGGGAATCAATCTCATCAAGTGAGAATTAGGGATTTGATCATGGCAATCAATTTTATACAGAGAGAATAAAGGATTTCTTTATGGGAATCAATCTCAACAAGTGAGAATAAGGGATTTGATCATGGGAATCAATTTTATACAGAGAGAATAAAGGATTTGATTATCGGAATCAATCTTGAGAATAAGGGATTTGATCATGGGAATCAATTTTATAGAGAGAATAAAGGATTTGATTATGGGAATCAATCTCAACAAGTGAGAATAAGGGATTTGATCATGGGAATCAATTTATACAAGTGAATAAAGGATTTGATCATGGGAATCAATTTGGATACAGAGAGAATAAAGGATTTGATTATGGGAATCAATCTCAACAAGTGAGAATAAGGATTTGATCATGGGAATCAATTTTATACAGAGAGAATAAAGGATTTGATTATGGGAATCAATCTCAACAAGTGAGAATAAGGGATTTGATCATGGGAATCAATTTTATCCAGAGAGAATAAAAGGATTTGATTATGGGAATCAATCTCAACAAGTGAGAATAAGGATTTGATCATGGGAATCAATTTTATACAGAGAGAATAAAGGATTTGATTATGGGGAATCAATCTCATCATACACAGAGAGAATAAGGGATTTGATCATGGAGAATCAATTTTATACAGAGAGAATAAAGGATTTGATTTGGAATCAATCTCAACAAGTGAGAATAAGGGATTTGATCATGGGAATCAATTTTATACAGAGAGAATAAAGGATTTGATTATGGGGAATCAATCTCAACAAGTGAGAATAAGGATTTGATCATGGGAATCAATTTTATACAGAGAGAATAAATGATTTGATTATCGGAATCAATCTCAACAAGTGAGAATAAGGGAATTGTTCATGGGAATCAATTTTATACAGAGAGAATAAAGGATTTGATTATGGAATCAATCTCAACAAGTGAGAATAAGGGATTTGATCATGGGAATCAATTTTATACAGAGAGAATAAAGGATTTGATTATGGGAATCAATCTCAACAAGTGAGAATAAAGGATTTGATCATGGGAATCAATTTTATACAGAGAGAATAAAGGATTTGATTATGGAAATCAATCTCAACAAGTGAGAATAATACAGGGATTTGATCATGGGAATCAATTTTATACAGAGAGAATAAAGGATTTGATTATGGGAATCAATCTCAACAAGTGAGAATAAGGGATTTGATCATGGGAATCAATTTTATACAGAGAGAATAAAAGATTTGATTTGATTATGAGAATCAATGGAATCAATTTCATCCAGTGAGAATAAAGATTTGATTTGAATCAATCATCAAGGGGAATAAAGGATTTTGATCATGGGAATTTTATACAGAGAGAATAAAGGGATTTGATTATGGGAATCAATCTCATCAAGTGAGAATAAGGATTTGATCATGGGAATCAATTTTATACAGAGAGAATAAAGGATTTGATTATCGGAATCAATCTCATCAAGTGAGAATAAGGATTTGATCATGGGAATCAATTTTTATACAGAGAGAATAAAGGATTTGATTATGGGAATCAATCTCAACAAGTGAGAATAAGGATTTGATCATGGGAATCAATTTTATCCAGAGAGAATAAAGGATTTGATTATGGGAATCAATCTCAACAAGTGAGAATAAGGGATTTGATCATGGGAATCAATTTTATACAGAGAGAATAAAGGATTTTGATATCAAGTGAGAATCAATCTCATCAGAGAATAAAGGATTTGATTATGGGAATCAATCAACAAGTGAGAATAAGGATTTGATCATGGAATCAATTTTATACAGAGAGAATAAAGGATTTGATTATGGGAATCATCAATTGAGAATCTCATGGGAATCAATTTATCCAGAGAGAATAAAGGATTTGATTATGGGAATCAATCAACAAGTGAGAATCATGGGGAATCAATTTATACAGAGAGAATAAAGGATTTGATTATGGGAATCAATCTCATCAAGTGAGAATAAGGGATTTGATCATGGGAATCAATTTTATACAGAGAGAATAAAGGATTTGATTATGGGAATCAATCTCAACAAGTGAGAATAAGGGATTTGATCATGGGAATCAATTTTATACAGAGAATAAAGGATTTGATTATGGGAATCAATCTCATCAAGTGAGAATAAGGGATTTGATCATGGGAATCAATTTATACACAGAGAATAAAGGATTTGATTATGGGAATCAATCTCAACAAGTGAGAATAAGGGATTTGATCATGGGAATCAATTTTATACAGAGAGAATAAATGATTTGATTATCGGAATCAATCTCATCAAGTGAGAATAAGGGATTTGATTGGGATCATGGAATCAATTTTATCAGAGAGAATAAAGGATTTGATTGGGGAATCAATCTCAACAAGTGAGAATAAAGGGATTTGATCATGGGAATCAATTTTATACAGAGAGAATAAAGGATTTGATTTGAATTATGAGAATCAATCATGGGGAATCAATTTTATCCAGAGAGAATAAAATGATTTGATTATCAAGGAATCAATCATCAACAGAGAGAATAAATTTGATTGAGAATCAATTTTATCCAGAGAGAATAAAAGGATTTGATTATCGGAATCAATTTCAACAAGTGAGAATAAGGGATTTGATCATGGGAATCAATTTTATACAGAGAGAATAAAGGATTTGATTATGGGAATCAATCTCAACAAGTGAGAATAAAGGATTTGATCATGGGAATCAATTTTTATCCAGAGAGAATAAAGGATTTGATTATGGGAATCAATCTCAACAAGTGAGAATAAAGGATTTGATCATGGGAATCAATTTTATACAGAGAGAATAAAGGATTTGATTATGGGAATCAATCTCAACAAGTGAGAATAAGGGATTTGATCATGGGAATCAATTTTATACAGAGAGAATAAAGGATTTGATTATGGGGAATCAATCTCAACAATTTTAACCAGAGAGAATAAAGGATTTGATTTGATCAAGTGAGAATGGGAATCAATTTTATACAGAGAGAATAAAGGATTTGATTATGGGAATCAATCTCAACAAGTGAGAATAAGAGATTTGATCATGGGAATCAATTTTATCCAGAAAAAATAAAGGATTTGATTATTGGAATCAATCTCAACAAGTGAGAATAAGGGATTTGATCATGGGAATCAATTTTATACAGAGAGAATAAAGGATTTGATTATGGGAATCAATCTCATCAAGTGAGAATAAGGGATTTGATCTTGGAGAATCAATTTTATACAGAGAGAATAAAGGATTTGATTATGGGAATCAATCTCAACAAGTGAGAATAAAGGGATTTGATCATGGGAATCAATTTTATACAGAGAGAATAAAGGATTTGATTATGGGAATCAATCTCAACAACTGAGAATAAGGGATTTGATCATGGAATCAATTTTATCCAGAGAGAATAAAGGATTTGATTATCGGAATCAATCTCAACAAGTGAGAATAAAGGGATTTGATCATGGGAATCAATTTTATCCAGAGAAAATAAAGGATTTGATTATGGGAATCAATCTCAACAAGTGAGAATAAAGGGATTTGATCAGGGGAATCAATTTTATACAGAGAGAATAAAGGATTTGATTATGGAATCAATCTCAACAAGTGAGAATAAAGGATTTGATCATAGGGAATCAATTTTATCCAGAGAAGAATAAAGGATTTGATTATATACAGAGGAATCAATCTCATCAAGTGAGAATCAACAAAGTGAGAAGGGATTTGACAGAGAGAATAAAGGATTTGATTTTTATACAGAGAGAATAAGGGATTTGATTTGATTATTTTATACAGAGAGAATCAATTATCAATCTCATGAGAATAAGATTTGAGAATAAGGGATTTGATCATGGGAATCAATTTTATCCAGAGAGAATAAAAGGATTTGATTATACAGGGAATCAATCTCAACAAGTGAGAATAAGGGATTTGATCATGGGAATCAATTTTATACAGAGAGAATAAAGGATTTGATTATGGGAATCAATCTCAACAAGTGAGAATAAAGGATTTGATCATGGGAATCAATTTTTAACAGAGAGAATAAATGATTTGATTATGGGAATCAATCTCAACAAGTGAGAATAAGGGATTTGATCATGGGAATCAATTTTATACAGAGAGAATAAAGGATTTGATTATGGGAAATCAATCTCAACAAGTGAGAATAAAGGATTTGATCATGGGAATCAATTTTATACAGAGAGAATAAAGGATTTGATTATGGGAATCAATCTCAACAAGTGAGAATAAGGGATTTGATCATGGGAATCAATTTTATACAGAGAGAATAAAGGATTTGATTATGGGAATCAATCTCAAGTGAGAACAAGGATTTGAATGGGAATCAATTTGATCAGAGAGAATAAAATGATTTGATTATGGGAATCAATAAAGTGAGAATAAGGGATTTGATCATGGGAATCAATCCAGAGAGAATAAAGGATTTGATTATGGGAATCAAATCAAGTGAGAATAAGGGATTTGATCATGGGGAATCAATTTTATCCAGAGAGAATAAAGGATTTGATTATGGGAATCAATCAACAAGTGAGAATAAGGGATTTGATCATGGGAATCAATTTTATACAGAGAGAATAAAGGATTTGATTATGGGAATCAATCTCAACAAGTGAGAATAAGGGATTTGATCATGGGAATCAATTTTATACAGAGAGAATAAAGGATTTGATTATGGGAATCAATCTCAACAAGTGAGAATAAGGGATTTGATCATGGGAATCAATTTTATTCAGAGAGAATAAAGGATTTGATTATACACAGGGAATCAATCTCATCAAGTGAGAATAAGAGAATAAAGGATTTGATCATCAACAAGGGAATCAATTTTATGGGAATCAATTTTAGAGAGAATAAAGGATTTGATTATGGGAATCAATCTCAACAAGTGAGAATAAAGGGATTTGATCATGGGAATCAATTTTATACAGAGAGAATAAAGGATTTGATTATGGAATCAATCTCAACAAGTGAGAATAAGGGATTTGATCATGGGAATCAATTTTATACAGAGAGAATAAAAGGATTTGATTATCGGAATCAATCTCAACAAGTGAGAATAAGGGATTTGATCATAGGAATCAATTTTATCCAGAGAGAATAAAGGATTTGATTATGGGAATCAATCTCAACAAGTGAGAATAAGGGATTTGATCATGGGAATCAATTTTATACAGAGAGAATAAAGGATTTGATTATAAGGGGAATCAATCTCAAGTGAGAATAAGTGAGAATAAGGGATTTGATCATGGGAATCAATTTTATACAGAGAGAATAAAGGATTTGATTATGGGAATCAATCTCAACAAGTGAGAATAAAGGGATTTGATCATGGGAATCAATTTTATACAGAGAATAAAGGATTTGATTATGGGAATCAATCTCAACAAGTGAGAATAAGGGATTTGATCATAAGGGAATTGATCATGGAATCAATTTTATACAGAGAGAATAAAGGATTTGATTATCGGGGAATCAATCTCAACAAGTGAGAATAAGGGATTTGATCATGGGGAATCAATTTTATACAGAGAGAATAAAGGATTTGATTATGGGAATCAATCTCAACAAGTGAGAATAAAATGGGAATCAATTTTTGATTATGGGAATCATGATCATGGGAATCAATTTTATCCAGAGAGAATAAAGGATTTGATTATGGGAATCAATCTCAACAAGTGAGAATAAGGGATTTGATCATGGAATCAATTTTATACAGAGAGAATAAAGGATTTGATTATGGGAATCAATCTCAACAAGTGAGAATAAGGGATTTGATCATGGGAATCAATTTTATCCAGAGAGAATAAATGATTTGATTATGGGAATCAATCTCAACAAGTGAGAATAAGGGATTTGATCATGGGAATCAATTTTATACAGAGAGAATAAATGATTTGATTATGGGAATCAATCTCAACAAGTTAGAATAAGGGATTTGATCATGGAATCAATTTTATACAGAGAGAATAAAAGATTTGATTATGGGGAATCAATCTCAACAAGTGAGAATAAGGGATTTGATCATGGGAATCAATTTTATACAGAGAATAAAGGATTTGATTATGGGAATCAATCTCATCAAGTGAGGAAAAGGGATTTGATCCAGAGAGAATCAATTTTTATGCAAGTGAGAATAATGGGGAATCAATTTTGATTAATAAAGGAATCATTCTGGAACAAAACAAGTGAGAATAAGGGATTTGATCATGGGAATCAATTTTATACAGAGAGAATAAAGGATTTGATTATGGGAATCAATCTCAACAAGTGAGAATAAGGGATTTGATCATGGGAATCAATTTTATGATCATTTGGAATCAATTTTATCCAGAGAGAATAAAGGGATTTGATTATGGGAATCAATTTCAACAGTGAGAATAAAGGATTTGGGAATCAATCTCATAAAGGAGAATAAAGGATTTGATTTTCAATTTTATACAGAGAGAATAAAGGATTTGATGGAACAATTTGATTATGGGAATCAATCAACAACTGAGAATAAGGGATTTGATCATGGGGAATCAATTTTATACAGAGAGAATAAAGGATTTGATTATGGGAATCAATGGGAATGGGAATCAATTTTATCAGAGAGAATAAAGGAATTATGGGAATCAATCTCAACAAGAGAATAAAGGATTTGATTATGGGAATCAATTATACAGAAGAATAAAGATTTGAGAATCAATCTCAAAGTGAGAATTTGATTTGATGGGAATCAATTTTATACAGAGAGAATAAAGGATTTGATTATGGGAATCAATCTCAACAAGTGAGAATAAGGGATTTGATCATGGGAATCAATTTTATACAGAGAGAATAAAGGATTTGATTATGGGAATCAATCTCAACAAGTGAGAATAAGGGATTTGATCATGGGAATCAATTTTATCCAGAGAGAATAAAGGATTTGATTATCGGAATCAATCTCAACAAGTGAGAATAAGGGATTTGATCATGGGAATCAATTTTATACAGAGAGAATAAAGGATTTGATTATGGCAATCAATTTGAGAATAAAGGGATTTGAGAATCAATTTTAACAACAGAGAATAAAGGATTTAACCAGATTTGATTATTATCAATCTCAACAAGTGAGAATAAGGATTTGATCATGGGAATCAATTTTATACAGAGAGAATAAAGGATTTGATTATGGGAATCAATCTCAACAAGTGAGAATAAGGATTTGATCATGGGAATCAATTTTATCAGAGAATAAAATTTGATTTCAATTAGTTGAGAATAAATTCATGGGGAATCTCAACAAGAGAATAAAGGATTTGATTTTCAATCATGAGAATCAATTTTTGGGAATACAGAGAGAATAAAGATTTGATTATGGGAATCAATCTCAACAAGTGAGAATAAGGGATTTGATCATGGGAATCAATTTTATACAGAGAGAATAAAGGATTTGATTATGGGAATCAATCTCATCAAGTGAGAATAAGGGATTTGATCATGGGAATCAATTTTATCCAGAGAGAATAAAGGATTTGATTATGGGAATAAATCTCAACAAGTGAGAATAAGGGATTTGATCATGGGAATCAATTTTATACAGAGAGAATAAAGGATTTGATTATGGAATCAAATGAGAATAAGGGAATCTCAACAAATTTCCAGAGAGAATAAGGATTTGATTAGGAGAATAAAGGATTTGATCATGGGAATCAATTTTATAAGGGAAGATGGGAAATAAGAGAGAATTTGATTATGGGAATCAATCTCAACAAGTGAGAATAAGGGATTTGATCATAGGAATCAATTTTATACAGAGAGAATAAAGGATTTGATTATGGGAATCAATCTCAACAAGTGAGAATAAGGATTTGATCATGGGAATCAATTTTATCCAGAGAGAATAAAGGATTTGATTATTGGAATCAATCTCAACAAGTGAGAATAAGGGATTTGATCATGGGAATCAATTTTATCCAGAGAATAAATGATTTGATTATGGAATCAATCTCAACAAGTGAGAATAAAGGGATTTGATCATGGGAATCAATTTTATCCAGAGAGAATAAAGGATTTGATTATGGGAATCAATCTCAACAAGTGAGAATAAGGGATTTGATCATGGGGAATCAATTTTATCCAGAGAGAATAAAATGATTTGATTATGGGAATCAATCTCAACAAGTGAGAATAAGGGATTTGATCATGGGAATCAATTTTATACAGAGAGAATAAAGGATTTGATTATGGGAATCAATCTCAACAAGTGAGAATAAGGGATTTGATCATGGGAATCAATTTTATACAGAGAGAATAAAGGATTTGATTTGGAATCAATTACAAGTGAGAATAAAGGAATCTCATTTTCAAGAGAGAATAAAGGATTTGATTATGGGAATCAATTTTACAAGTGAGAAGAGAGATTTGATAAAGGATTTGATTAAAGGATTTGATCAATCTCAACAACAAGGAGAATAAGGGATTTGATCATAGAGAGAATCAATTTTATACAGAGAATAAGGGATTTGATTATGGAATCAATCTCATCAAGAGAGAATAAAGGATTTGATCATGGGAATCAATTTTAATCAGAGAGAATAAAGGATTTGATTATGGGAATCAATTTTATACAGAGAGAATAAAGGATTTGATTATGGGGAATCAATTTTATCCAGAGAGAATAAGGGATTTGATTATGGGAATCAATCTACAACAAGTGAGAATAAAGGATTTGATCATCCAGAGGGAATCAATTTTATCCAGAGAGAATAAATGGATTTGATTATGAGGAATCAATCTCAACAAGTGAGAATAAGGGATTTGATCATGGGAATCAATTTTATCCAGAGAGAATAAAATTTGATTTGAATCAATTATGAGAATAAGGGATTTGATCATGGGAATCAATCTCCAGTGAGAACAAGAGAGAATAAAGGATTTGATTATGGGGGAATCAACAAGTGAGAATTTTATACAGGGAATCAATAAAGAGAATTTGATTTGATTTATGTAATCAATCTCAACAAGTGAGAATAAGGATTTGATCATGGGAATCAATTTTATACAGAGAGAATAAAGGATTTGATTATGGGAATCAATCTCAACAAGTGAGAGAATAAGGGATTTGATCATGGAATCAATTTTATCCAGAGAGAATAAAAGGATTTGATTATGGGAATCAATCTCAACAAGTGAGAATAAGGGATTTGATCATGGGAATCAATTTTATACAGAGAGAAGAAAAAGGATTTGATTATGGGAATCAATCTCAACAAGTGAGAATAAGGGATTTGATCATGGGGAATCAATTTTATACAGAGAGAATAAAGGATTTGATTATGGGAATCAATCTCAACAAGTGAGAATAAGGGATTTGATCATGGGGAATCAATTTTATACAGAGAGAATAAAGGATTTGATTATGGGGAATCAATCTCAACAAGTGAGAATAAGGGATTTGATCATACAGAGGAATAAAGGATTTTATACAGAGGATTTGAGAATAAGGGATTTGATTATCCAGAGAGAATAAAAGGGGAATCAATCTCAACAAGTGAGAATAAGGATTTGATCATGGGAATCAATTTTATCCAGAGAGAATAAAGGATTTGATTATGGGAATCAATCTCAACAAGTGAGAATAAGGGATTTGATCATGGGAATCAATTTTATCCAGAGAGAATAAATGATTTGATTATCGGAATCAATCTCAACAAGTGAGAATAAGGGATTTGATCATGGGAATCAATTTTATACAGAGAGAATAAAGGATTTGATTATGGGAATCAATCTCAACAAGTGAGAATAAGGGATTTGATCATGGAATCAATTTTATCCAGAGAGAACAAAAAGGATTTGATTATAAAGGACGATTAGGGGAATCAATTTTATACAGAGAGAATAACATTTGTGAGAATTTCAATGAGAATAAAGGATTTGATCATGGGAATCAATTTTATTCAGAGAGAATAAAGGATTTGATTATGGGGAATCAATCTCATCAAGTGAGAATAAAGGATTTGATTTTGAATCATACAGAGAGAATCAATTTTTTGAGAATCAATCTTCAAGTGAGAATAATTTGTTCATGGGATTTAAAGGATTTGATTTATCAAGGAGAATAAAGGGACGGATCATGGGGAAATTTTATCCAGAAAATAAAGGATTTGAATCAATCTCAACAAGTGAGAATAAGGGATTTGATCATGGGAATCAATTTTATACAGAGAGAATAGGGATTTGATTATGGGAATCAATCTCATCAAGTGAGAATAAGGGATTTGATCATGGGAATCAATTTTATCCAGAGAGAATAAATGATTTGATTATCGGAATCAATCTCAACAAGTGAGAATAAGGGATTTGATCATGAGGAATCAATTTTTTATACAGAGAATAAAGGATTTGATTATGGAATCAATCTCATCAAGTGAGAATAAGGGATTTGATCATGGGAATCAATTTTATACCATAGAGAATAAAGGATTTGATTATGGGAATCAATCTCAACAAGTGAGAATAAGGGATTTGATCATGGGAATCAATTTTATACAGAGAGAATAAAGGATTTGATTATGGGAATCAATCTCAAGTGAGAATAAAGGGATTTGATCATGGGGAATCAATTTTATCCAGAGAGAATAAATGATTTGATTATCGGGAATCAATCTCAACAAGTGAGAATAAGGGATTTGATCATGGGAATCAATTTTATACAGAGAATAAAGGATTTGATTATGGGAATCAATTCATCAAGTGAGAATAAGGGATTTGATCATGGAATCAATTTTATCCAGAGAGAATAAAGGATTTGATTATGGGGAATAAATCTCAACAAGTGAGAATAAGTGAGAATATGGATTTGATCATGGGAATCAATTTTATACAGAGAGAATAAAGGATTTGATTATCGGAACCAATCTCAACAAGTGAGAATAAATTTGATCATCAACACAGAGAGAATAAAGGATTTGATTATTCAACAACTGAGAATAAGGGATTTGATCATGGGAATCAATTTTAACCAGAGAGAATAAAGGATTTGATTATGGGAATCAATCTCAACAAGTGAGAATAAGGGATTTGATCATGGGAATCAATTTTATACAGAGAGAATAAATGATTTGATTATTGAGAATCAATCTCAATCAAGAGAATAAAAGGATTTACAGGAGAATCAAGGGATGGGAATCAATTTTATACAGAGAGAATAAAGGATTTGATTATGGGAATCAATCTCATCAAGTGAGAATAAGGGATTTGATCATGGGAATCAATTTTATCCAGAGAGAATAAATGATTTGATTATGGGAATCAATCTCAACAAGTGAGAATAAAGGGATTTGATCATGGGAATCAATTTTATACAGAGAGAATAAAGGGATTTGATTATGGGAATCAATCTCATCAAGTGAGAATAAAGGGATTTGATCATCAAGTGAGAATCAATTTTATCCAGAGAGAATAAATGGATTTGATTATGGGAATCAATCTCAACAAGTGAGAATAAAGGATTTGATCATATACAGATCAATTTTATCAAGAAGAATAAGGGATTTGATTATGGGAATCAATTTTATCCAGAGAGAATAAATGATTTGATTATGAATCAATCTCATCAAGAGGATTTGATCAATTCAAATACAGAAGAATAAATGATTTGATTATGGGAATCAATCTCAACAAGTGAGAATAAGGATTTGATCATGGGAATCAATTTTATACAGAGAGAATAAAGGATTTGATTATGGGAATCAATCTCAACAAGTGAGAATAAGGATTTGATCATGGGAATCAATTTTATACAGAGAGAATAAAGGATTTGATTATAGGAATCAATCTCATCAAGTGAGAATAAGGATTTGATCATGGGAATCAATTTTATACAGAGAGAATAAAGGATTTGATTATGGGAATCAATCTCAACAAGTGAGAATAAAGGATTTGATCATGGGAATCAATTTTTTAAATGAGAGTGAGAATAATGGGGAATTTGACAGAGAGAATAAAGGGAATCTCCAACAAGTGAGAATAAAGGGATTTGATCATGGGAATCAATTTATACAGAGAGAATAAAGGATTTGATCATCAACAAGTGAGGATAAATAAGGATTTGATCATGGGGAATTTTTATACAGAGAGAATAATTTGATTTGATTATGAGAATCAATCTCAACAAGTGAGAATAAGGATTTGATCATGGGAATCAATTTTATACAGAGAATAAAGGATTTGATTATGGGAATCAATCTCATCAAGTGAGAATAAGGGATTTGATCATGGGAATCAATTTTTATACAGAGAGAATAAAAGGATTTGATTATTCAACGGAAAGAGAATAAAGGATTTGATAAATCTCAACAAGTGAGAATAAGGATTTGATCATGGGAATCAATTTTATACAGAGAGAATAAATGATTTGATTATGGGAATCAATCTCAACAAGTGAGAATAAGGGATTTGATCATGGGAATCAATTTTATACAGAGAGAATAAAATAAATTTGATTATGGGAATCAATCTCATTTGATCATGGGAAGTGAGAATAAGGGATTTGATCATGGGGAATCAATTTTATCCAGAGAGAATAAAGGATTTGATTATGGGAATCAATCTCAACAAGTGAGAATAAGGGATTTGATCATGGGAATCAATTTTATCCAGAGAGAATAAATGATTTGATTATGGGAATCAATCTCAACAAGTGAGAATAAGGGATTTGATCATGGGAATCAATTTTATCCAGAGAGAATAAATGATTTGATTATCGGAATCAATCTCAACAAGTGAGAATAAGGGATTTGATCATGGAATCAATTTTATACAGAGAATAAATGATTTGATTATGGGAATCAATCTCAACAAGTGAGAATAAGGGATTTGATCATGGGAATCAATTTTATCCAGAGAGAATAAATGATTTGATTATGGGAATCAATCTCAACAAGTGAGAATAAAGGATTTGATCATGGGAATCAATTTTATACAGAGAGAATAAAGGATTTGATTATGGGAATCAATCTCATCAAGTGAGAATAAGGGATTTGATCATGGGAATCAATTTTATCCAGAGAGAATAAAGGATTTGATTATCGGAATCAATCTCATCAAGTGAGAATAAGGGATTTCATGGGAATCAATTTTAACAGAGAGAATAAAGATTTGGAAGAGAATAAGGGAATGGGAATCAATTTTATAAAAAGAGAATAAGAGATTTGATTAAGGGCGGGGAATCAATCAGAGAGAATAAAGAAGTGAGAATAAGTGAGAATTTGATCATGGAGAATCAATTTTATCCAGAGAGAATAAAGGATTTGATTATGGAATCAATCTCATCCAAGTGAGAATAAGGGATTTGATCGGGAATCAATTTTATACAGAGAGAATAAAGGATTTGATTATGGGAATCAATCTCATCAAGTGAGAATAAGGGATTTGATCATGGGGAATCAATTTTATACAGAGAGAATAAAGGATTTGATTATCGGAATCAATCTCAACAAGTGAGAATAAGGGATTTGATCATGGGAATCAATTTTATACAGAGAGAATAAAGGATTTGATTATGGGAATCAATCTCAACAAGAAGTGAGAATAAGGGATTTGATCCTCCAGGGAATCAATTTTTATACAGAGAGAATAAGAGATTTGATTATGGGAATCAATCTCATCAAGTGAGAATAAGGGATTTGATCATAGGAATCAATTTTATACAGAGAGAATAAAGGATTTGATTATGGAATCAATCTCAACAAGTGAGAATAAGGGATTTGATCATGGGGAATCAATTTTATCCAGAGAGAATAAATGATTTGATTATACAGAGAGAATAAAGGAATGAATCAACAACAAGTGAGAATAAGGATTTGATCATGGAATCAATTTATACAGAGGAATCAATTTTATACAGAGAGAATAAAGGATTTGATTATGGGAATCAATCTAAAACAAGAATTGGGAAATAAGGGAATCAATATCAACAAGTGAGAATAAGGGATTTGATCATGGGAATCAATTTTATACAGAGAGAATAAAGGATTTGATTATGGGAATCAATCTCAAGAAGTCCAGAATAAGGGATTTGATCATGGGACAGAGAGAATAAAATTTGGGAATCAATCTTTGAGAATAAGGGATTTGATCATGGGAATCAATTTTATACAGAGAGAATAAAGGATTTGATTCTCGAAATCAATCATCAACTAATTTTATACAGAGAGAATAAAGGATTTGATTTGGGATCATGGAATCAATTTTATCCAGAGAGAATAAATGATTTGATTATGGGAATCAATCTCAACAAGTGAGAATAAGGGATTTGATCATGGGAATCAATTTTATAGAGAGAATAAAGGATTTGATTATGGGAATCAATCTCATCAAGTGAGAATAAGGGATTTGATCATGGGAATCAATTTTATCCAGAGAGAATAAAGGATTTGATTATGGGAACAAATATCAACAAGTGAGAATAAGGAATTGATCATGGAATCAATTTTATCCAGAGAGAATAAAGGATTTGATTTCGGAATCATCAACAAGGAGAATAAATTTTGACATGGGGAATATTTATCCAGAGAGAATAAAGGATTTGATTATGGGGAATCAATCTCAACAAGTGAGAATAAGGGATTTGATCATGGGAATCAATTTTATACAGAGAGAATAAAGGATTTGATTATGGGAATCAATCTCAACAAGGAGAGAATTTGAAGGGAATCAATTTTTGAAAAATAAATCATCAACAAGGAGAATCGGAATTTAATACAGAGAGAATAAAGGATTTGATTATATCCAGAGAGGAATAAATCTCAACAAGTGAGAATATGGGATTTGATTTGAATCAAATCAATTTTATATCAGAGAGAGAATAAATGATTTGATTATGGGAATCAATCTCAACAAGTGAGAATAAGGATTTGATCATGGGAATCAATTTTATCCAGAGAGAATAAAGGATTTGATTATGGGAATCAATCTCATCAAGTGAGAATAAAGGGATTTGATCATGGGAATCAATTTTATACAGAGAGAATAAAGGATTTGATTATGGAATCAATCTCAACAAGTGAGAATAAGGGATTTGATCATGGGAATCAATTTTATCCAGAGAATAAAGAATAAATCAATTTGAGGAGAATAAGGGAATCAAGGAATAAAGGATTTGATTATTGGAACCAATCAACAAGTGAGAATAAGGATTTGATTCAATTTTTCAGAGAGAATAAAGGATTTGATTATCGGAATCTCATCAAGTGAAATAAAGGATTTGATCAATTTTATACAGAGAATAAAATTTTTATGGAATCAACAAGTGAGAATAAATTTGATTTGATTATGGGAATCAATCTCAACAGATTTGATCATGGGAATAAAGGATTTGATTTGAATCAATCTCAACAAGTGAGAATAAGGGATTTTTATCCAGAGAGAATAAGGGATTTGATTTGATTTTTGGGAATCAATCTCAACAAGTGAGAATAAAGGATTTGATCATGGGAATCAATTTTATCAGAGAGAATAAAGGATTTGATTATGGGAATCCAATATCATCAAGTGATGAGAATAAAGGATTTGATCATGGGAATCAATTTTATACAGATTTTTTTTAGAATAAAGGATTTGATTATATTCAGAGAGAATAAAGGATTGATTATCGGAATCAATCTCAACAAGTGAGAATAAGGGATTTGATCATGGGAATCAATTTTATACAGAGAGAATAAAGGATTTGATTATGGGAATCAATCTCATCAAGTCCAGAGAGAATAAGGGATTTGATCATAGGAATCAATTTTATACAGAGAGAATAAAGGATTTGATTTGAGAATAAATTTGATCATGGAATCAGTTTTATCCAGAGAGAATAAAGGATTTGATTATGGAATCAATCTCAACAAGTGAGAATAAGGGATTTGATCCATGGAATCAATTTTAATCAGAGAGAATAAAAGGATTTGAATAAATTATCAAGGGAATCAATCTCATCCAAGTGAGAATAAAGGGATTTGATCAAATAAGGAATAAAGGATTTTATACATACAGAAAATAAAGGATTTGATTAGGAATCAATCTCATCAAGGAGAATAAGGGATTTGATCATGGGAATCAATTTTATCCAGAGAGAATAAATGATTTGATTATGGAATCAATCTCAACAAGTGAGAAAAAGGGATTTGATCATGGGAATCAATTTTATACAGAGAGAATAAAGGATTTGATTATGGGAATCAATCTCATCAAGTGAGAATAAGGATTTGATCATGGGAATCAATTTATCCAGAGAGAATAAAGGATTTGATTATGGGAATCAATCTCAAGTGAGAATAAGGGATTTGATCATGGGAATCAATTTTATACAGAGAGAATAAAGGATTTGACGGGAATCAATCTCAACAAGTGAGAATAAGGGGATTTGATCATGGGGAATCAATTTTATTCAGAGAGAATAAATGATTTGATTATGGGAATCAATCTCATCAAGTGAGAATAAGGATTTGATCATGGGAATCAATTTTATCAGAGAGAATAAAGGATTTGATTAAGGGAATCAATCTCAACAAGTGAGAATAAGGATTTGATCATGGGAATCAATTTTATCCAGAGAGAATAAAGGATTTGATTAGGGGAATCAATCTCAACAAGTGAGAATAAGGATTTGATCATGGGAATCAATTTTATACAGAGAGAATAAAGGATTTGATTATTGAGATCAATCTCAAGAATGAGAATAAGTGAGGGATTTGATCATGGGAATCAATTTTATACAGAGAGAATAAAAGAATTTGATTATGGGAATCAATCTCAACAAGTGAGAATAAGGGATTTGACGGGAACCAATTTTATACAGAGAGAATAAAGGATTTGATTATGGGAATCAATCTCAACAAGGATTTGAGAATATCCAAGAGATAAAGGATTTGATCATGGGAATCAATTTGAGAATCCAGAGAGAATAAAGGATTTGATTCACGGAATCAATCTCAACAAGTGAGAATAAGGGATTTGATCATGGGAA
This sequence comes from Acanthosepion pharaonis, assembly GCA_903632075.3. Taxonomy (NCBI): domain Eukaryota; kingdom Metazoa; phylum Mollusca; class Cephalopoda; order Sepiida; family Sepiidae; genus Acanthosepion; species Acanthosepion pharaonis. Next base: position 301,134 of record CAHIKZ030000636.1, read on the forward strand.
TCAATTTTATACAGAGAGAATAAAGGATTTGATTATGGGAATCAATCTCAACAAGTGAGAATAAGGGGATTTGATCATGGGAATCAATTTTATAAAGAGAGAGAATAAAGATTATTTGATTATCAGGGATTTGATCAGGGGAAATAAATCAATCTCAACAAGTGAGAATAAAGGGATTTGATCATGGGAATCAATTTTATAGAAGATTTATAAAGAGATTTGATTTATGGGGAATCAATCTCAACAAGGAGAATAAAGGATTTGATCATGGGAATCAGTTTTATCCAGAGAGAATAAAGGATTTGATTATGGGAATCAATCTCATCAAGTGAGAATAAGGGATTTGATCATGGGAATCAATTTTATACAGAGAGAATAAAGGATTTGATTATGGGAATAAATCTCAACAAGTGAGAATAAGGGAATTGTTCATGGGAATCAATTTTATCCAGAGAGAATAAATGATTTGATTATCGGAATCAATCTCAACAAGTGAGAATAAGGGATTTGATCATGGGAATCAATTTTATCCAGAGAGAATAAAGGATTTGATTATGGGAATCAATCTCATCAAGTGAGAATAAGGGATTTGATCATGGGAATCAATTTTATCCAGAGAGAATAAATGATTTGATTATCGGAATCAATCTCAACAAGTGAGAATAAGAGATTTGATCATGGGAATCAATTTTATCCAGAAAAAATAAAGGATTTGATTATTGGAATCAATCTCAACAAGTGAGAATAAGGGATTTGATCATGGGAATCAATTTTATACAGAGAGAATAAATTTGATTATCGGAATCAGAATAATGGAATTTGATTGATCATGGGAATCAATTTTAACAGAGAGAATAAAGGATTTGATTATGGAATAAATCAACAAGTGAGAATAAGGAATCAATCAATTTATACAGAGAGAATAAAGGATTTGATTATGGGAATCAATCTCAACAAGTGAGAATAAAGGGATTTGATCATGGGAATCAATTTTATACAGAGAGAATAAAGGATTTGATTATGGGGAATCAATCTCAACAAGTGAGAATAAGGGATTTGATCATGGGAATCAATTTTATACAGAGAGAATAAAGGATTTGATTATGGGAATCAATCTCAACAAATAAGAATGATCATGGGAATTTGATCATTTTGGAATCAATTTGAGACCAAGAGAGGGAATCAATTTTAAAGAAAATTTGATTATCGGAATCAATCTCAACAAGTGAGAATAAAGGGATTTGATCATGGGAATCAATTTTATACAGAGAGAATAAAGGATTTGATTATGGGAATCAATCTCAACAAGTGAGAATAAGGATTTGATCATGGGAATCAATTTTATCCAGAGAGAATAAAGGATTTGATTATAGGGAATCAATCTCATCAGTTTTAACAGAGAGAATAAGGGATTTGATCATATCAACAAGTGAGGGAATCAATTTTATACAGAGAGAATAAAGGATTTGATTATGGGAATCAATCTCAACAAGTGAGAATAAGGGATTTGATCATGGGAATCAAATACAGAGAGAATTTGATTTTCATTAAGGGAATCAATTTTAGAGACAGAGAATAAAATAAGGGAATCATGGGAATCAATTTTATACAGAGAGAATTATTTGATTATGGGAATCAATCTCAACAAGGAGAATAAAGGGATTTGATCATGGGAATCAATTTTATACAGAGAGAATAAAGGATTTGATTATGGAATCAATCTCAACAAGTGAGAATAAGGATTTGATCATGGGAATCAATTTTATACAGAGAGAATAAAGGATTTGATTGAATAAAGGGGAATCAATATCAATAAAAGTGGGAATAAGGGATTTGATCATGGGAATCAATTTTATTCAGAGAGAATAAATGATTTGATTATGGGAATCAATCTCAACAAGTGAGAATAAAGGATTTGATCATGTTTGATCAATTTTATACAGAGAGAATAAAGGATTTGATTATGGGAATCAACTCAAGTGAGAAGAGAATAAAGGATTTGATTGGGAATCAATCTCAACAAGTGAGAATAAGGGATTTGATCATGGGAATCAATTTTATCCAGAGAGAATAATTTGATTATGGGAATCAAACAAGTGAGAATAAGGGATTTGATCATGGGAATCAATTTTATACAGAGAGAATAAAGGATTTGATTATGGGAATCAATCTCAACAAGTGAGAATAAAGGGATTTGATCATGGGAATCAATTTTATCCAGAGAGAATAAAGGATTTGATTATGGGAATCAATCTCAACAAGTGAGAATAAGGGATTTGATCATGGGAATCAATTTTTATACAGAGAGAATAAATGATTTGATTATCGGGGAATAAATCTCATGGGAATCAATTTTATCCAGAGAATAAAGATTTGATTATGGAACAAATCTCAAGTGAGAATAAGGGATTTGATCATGGGAATCAATTTTATACAGAGAGAATAAAGGATTTGATTATCGGAATCAATCTCAACAAGTGAGAATAAGGGATTTGATCATGGGAATCAATTTTATACAGAAGAGAATAAAGGATTTGATTATGGGAATCAATCTCATCAAGTGAGAATAAGGGATTTGATCATGGGAATCAATTTTATACAGAGAGAATAAAGTTTGAGGGATTTGATCATGGGAAAATTTTATCAACAAGATTTGAGAATAAGAGGAATAAGGGATTTGATCATGGGAATCAATTTTATACAGAGAGAATAAACGGATTATGGGATTTGATTAGAGAGAATAAAATCTCATCAAGTGAGAATAAGGGATTTGATCATGGGAATCAATTTTATCCAGAGAGAATAAAGGATTTGATTATGGGGAATCAATCTCAACAAGTGAGAATAAAGGGATTTGATCATGAATCAATTTTATACAGAGAGAATAAAGGATTTGATTATGGGAATCAATCATCAAGTGAGAATAAGGGATTTGATCATGGGGAATCAATTTGATCAGAGAATAAAGGATTTGATTATGGAATCAATCTCAACAAGTGAGAATAAGGGATTTGATCATGGGGAATCAATTTTATACAGAGAGAATAAAATTTGATTATGAGGAATTCAACAAGTGAGAATAAAGGATTTGATCATGGGAATCAATTTTATACAGAGAGAATAAAGGATTTGATTATAGGAATCAATCTCAAAAGTGAGAATAAAGGATTTGATCATGGGAATCAATTTTATACAGAGAGAATAAAGGATTTGATTATGGGAATCAATCTCAACAAGTGAGAATAAGGGATTTGATCATGGGAATCAATTTTATACAGAGAGAATAAAAATTATTTGATTATGGAGAATAAATTTGATCGGGAATCAATTTTATACAGAGAGAATAAAGGGATTTGATCATGGGAATCAATTTTTATACAGAGAGAATAAAAATGATTTGATTATGGGAATCAATCTCAACAAGTGAGAATAAGGGAATTTGATCATGGGAATCAATTTTATACAGAGAGAATAAAGGATTTGATTATGGGAATCAATCTCAACAAGTGAGAATAAGGGATTTGATCATGGGAATCAATTTTATCCAGAAAAATAAAGGATTTGATTATGGGAATCAATCTCAGTGAGAATGTCAATTTGAGAATAAGGGATTTGATCATGAGGGAATCAATTTTATCCAGAGAGAATAAAGGATTTGATTAACAAGGAGAAATCAATCTCAACAAGGATTTGATGGGAAACAAGTGAGAAAAGGGATTTGATCATGGGAATCAATTTTATCCAGAGAGAATAAAAGGATTTGATTATGGGAATCAATCTCAACAAGTGAGAATAAGGATTTGATCATGGGAATCAATTTTATACAGAGGAATAAAATTTTTGGGAATCAATACAAGTGAGAGAGAATAAAGGATTTGATTATGGGAATCAATTAACAACAAGTGAGAATAAGGATTTGATCATGGGAATCAATTTTATACAGGAATCAATTTATACAGAGAGAATAAAATTTGATTATGGGAATCAATCTCATCAAGTGAGAATAAGGGATTTGATCATGGGAATCAATTTTATCCAGAGAGAATAAAGGATTTGATTATGGGAATCAATCTCAACAAGTGAGAATAAGGGATTTGATCATGGGAATCAATTTTATACAGAGAGAATAAAGGATTTGATTATCGGAATCAATCTCAACAAGTGAGAATAAGGGAATTGTTCATGGGAATCAATTTTATACAGAGAGAATAAAGGATTTGATTATGGGAATCAATTTTATCCAGAGAGAATAAAGGATTTGATCTCAATCTCAACAATGAGAATAAGGATTTGATCATGGGAATCAATTTTATACAGAGAGAATAAAGGATTTGATTATGGGAATCAATCTCAACAAGTGAGAATAAGGGATTTGATCATGGGAATCAATTTTTGATTATGGGAATCAATCTCATCAAGTGAGAATAAGGATTTGATTTGATTATACAGAGAGAATAAAATTTCAATCAATCTCAACAAGTGAGAATAAGGGATTTGATCATGGGAATCAATTTTATACAGAGAGAATAAAAAGGATTTGATTATGGGAATCAATCTCAACAAGTGAGAATAAGGGATTTGATCATGGGAATCAATTTTATACAGAGAGAATAAAGGATTTGATTATGGGAATCAATCTCAACAAGTGAGAATAAAGGATTTGATCATGGGAATCAATTTTATCCAGAGAGAATAAAGGATTTGATTATGGGAATCAATCTCAACAAGTGAGAATAAGGATTTGATCATGGGAATCAATTTTATACAGAGAGAATAAAGATTTGATTTGATTATGAGAATAAATCAATCTCAACAATTTTATGAGAATAAAGGATTTGATTTGATCATGGGAATCAATTTTATACAGAGAGAATAAAGGATTTGATTATGGGAATCAATCTCAACAAGTGAGAATAAGGATTTGATCATGGAATCAATTTTATCCAGAGAGAATAAAAGGATTTGATTATGGGAATCAATTTTCTCACAGAGAGAATAAAGGGATTTGATCAACAAGTGAGAATGGGAATCAATTTTATACAGAGAGAATAAAGGATTTGATTATGGAATCAATCTCAACAAGTGAGAATAAGGGATTTGATCATGGGAATCAATTTTATACAGAGAGAATAAAGGATTTGATTATGGGAATCAATCTCATCAAGTGAGAATAAGGGATTTGATCATGGGAATCAATTTTATACAGAGAGAATAAAGGATTTGATTTGGGAATCAATCAAGTGAGAATAAGGGATTTGGAATCAATTTTATACAGAGAGAATAAATGATTTGATTATGGGAATCAATCTCAACAAGTGAGAATAAGGATTTGATCATGGGAATCAATTTTATACAGAGAGAATAAAGGATTTGATTATGGGAATCAATCATCAACAAGTGAGAATAAGGGATTTGATCATGGGAATCAATTTTATACAGAGAGAATAAAGGATTTGATTATGGGAATCAATCTCAACAAGTGAGAATAAGGGATTTGATCATGGGAATCAATTTTATACAGAGAGAATAAAGGATTTGATTATGGGAATCAATCTCAACAAGTGAGAATAAGGGATTTGATCATGGGAATCAATTTTATACAGAGAGAATAAAGGATTTGATTATGGGGAATCAATCTCAACAAGTGAGAATAAGGGATTTGATCATGGGAATCAATTTTATCCAGAGAGAATAAAAGGATTTGATTATGGGGAATAAATCTCATCAAGTGAGAATAAAGGGATTTGATCATGGGAATCAATTTTATACAGAGAGAATAAAGGATTTGATTATGGGAATCAATCTCAAGGAGAAAAGGGTGAGAATCCAGAAGGATTTTTGAATCAATCATCAATGAGGGAATCAATTTTATACAGAGAGAATAAAGGATTTGATTCGGAATCAATCTCAACAAGTGAGAATAAGGGATTTGATCATGGGAATCAATTTTATACAGAGAGAATAAAGGATTTGATTTGGAATCAATTCATCAAGTGGAAAAAGGGATTTGAATCTCAGTTTTTATCAAGAGAGAATAAAGATTTGATTTGGGAATCATCAACAAGTGAGGGAATCAATTTTATACAGAGAGAATAAAGGATTTGATTATGGGGAATCAATCTCAACAAGTGAGAATAAAGGGATTTGATCATGGGAATCAATTTTATCCAGAGAGAATAAAGATTTGAGAATAAATCTGATTTGATTATCCAGAGAGAATAAAATTCAATCTCAACAAGTGAGAACAATTTGATCATGGGAATCAATTTTATACAGAGAGAATAAAGGATTTGATTATGGGAATTTGATCAATGAGGAATCAGGGATTTTATGGGAGAGAATAAAGAGAGAATAAGGGATTTGATTATGGGAATCAATCTCAAGTGAGAATAAGGGATTTGATGAGGGAATATACAGAGAGGATTTGATTTGATCAATCTCATCAAGTGAGAATCAATTTTATCAATTTTCCAGAGAGAATAAAGGATTTGATTATGGGAATCAATCTCAACAAGTGAGAATAAAGGGATTTGATCATGGGAATCAATTTTATACAGAGAGAATAAAGGATTTGATTATGGGAATCAATCTCAACAAGTGAGAATAAAGGGATTTGATCATGGGAATCAATTTTATACAGAGAGAATAAAGGATTTGATTATGGAATCAATCTCAACAAGTGAGAATAAGGGATTTGATCATGGGAATCAATTTTATACAGAGAGAATAAAGGATTTGATTATGGGAATCAATCTCAACAAGTGAGAATAAAGGATTTGATCATGGGAATCAATTTTATACAGAGAGAATAAAGGATTTGATTATAGAGAATAAATCTTGGGAATCAATTTTATACAGAGAATAAAGGATTTGATTATGGGAATCAATCTTGAGAATCAATTTTATACAGAGAATAAAGGATTTGATTATGGGAATCAATCTCAACAAGTGAGAATAAGGATTTGGATACAGAGAGAATAAAGGATTTGATCAACAAGTGAGAATAAGGGAATCAATTTTATCAGAGAGAATAAAGGATTTGATTATGGGAATCAATCTCAACAAGTGAGAATAAGGGATTTGATCATGGGAATCAATTTTATACAGAGAGAATAAAGGATTTGATTATGGGAATCAATCTCATCAAGTGAGAATAAGGGATTTGATCATGGGAATCAATTTTATACAGAGAATAAAGGATTTGATTATGGGAATCAATCTCAACAAGTGAGAATAAGGGATTTGATCATGGGAATCAATTTTATACAGAGAGAATAAAGGATTTGATTATCAGAGGAATCAATCTCAACAAGTGAGAATAAGGGATTTGATCATGGGAATCAATTTTATACAGAGAGAACAGAGAGAATAAATAAGGGATTTGATTAAATGGAATCAATCTCATCAAGTGAGAATAAGGGATTTGATCATGGGAATCAATTTTATCCAGAGAGAATAAAGGATTTGATTATGGGAATCAATCTCAACAAGTGAGAATAAGGGATTTGATCATGGGAATCAATTTTATACAGAGAGAATAAAGGATTTGATTATGGGAATCAATCTCAACAAGTGAGAATAAGGGATTTGATCATGGGAATCAATTTTATACAGAGAGAATAAAGGATTTGATTATCGGAATCAATCTCAACAAGTGAGAATAAGGGATTTGATCATGGGAATCAATTTTATACAGAGAGAATAAAGGATTTGATTATGGGAATCAATCTCATCAAGTGAGAATAAGGGATTTGATCATGGGAATCAATTTTATACAGAGAGAATAAAGGATTTGATTATGGGAATCAATCTCAACAAGTGAGAATAAGGGATTTGATCATGGTAATCAATTTTATCCAGAGAGAATAAAAGGATTTGATTATGGGGAATCAATCTCATCAGTGAGATTTGAGAATAAGGGATTTGATCATGGGAATCAATTTTTTATTTTCCAGAGAGGAATAAAGGATTTGATTATCAACAAGTGAGAATCAATCTCAACAAGTGAGAATAAGGATTTGATTTGATAAATGGAGAATCAATTGATCATGGGAATCAATTTTATACAGAGAATAAAGGATTTGATTATGGGAATCAATCTCAACAAGTGAGAATAAAGGGATTTGATCATGGGAATCAATTTTATACAGAGAGAATAAAGGATTTGATTATGGAATAAATCTCAACAAGTGAGAATAAGGGATTTGATCATGGGAATCAATTTTATACAGAGAGAATAAAGGATTTGATTATCGGAATCAATCTCATTTCAATTTTATACAGAGAGAATAAGGATTTGATCATGGGAATCAATTTTATACAGAGAGAATAAAGGATTTGATTATGGGAATCAATCTCATCAAGTGAGAATAAGGGATTTGATCATGGGAATCAATTTTATACAGAGAGAATAAAGGATTTGATTATGGGAATCAATCTCAACAAGTGAGAATAAGGGATTTGATCATGGGAATCAATTTTATACAGAGAGAATAAAGGATTTGATTATCGGAATCAATCTCATCAAGTGAGAATAAGGGATTTGATCATGGGAATCAATTTTATACAGAGAGAATAAAGGATTTGATTATGGGAATCAATCTCAAGTGAGAATAAGGGATTTGATCATGGGAATCAATTTTAACCAGAGAGAATAAAGGATTTGATTATGGGAATCAATCTCAACAAGTGAGAATAAGGGATTTGATCATGGGAATCAATTTTATACAGAGAGAATAAAGGATTTGATTGAGAGAGAAATCAATCTCAACATCTGAGAATAAGGGATTTGATCATGGGAATCAATTTTATACAGAGAGAATAAAGGATTTGATTATGGGGAATCAATCTCAAGTGAGAAGTGAGAATAAGGGATTTGATCATGGGAATCAATTTTATACAGAGAGAATAAAGGATTTGATTATGGGAATCAATCTCAATCAAGTGAGAATAAAGGATTTGATCATGGGAATCAATTTTATACAGAGAGAATAAAGGATTTGATTATGGGAATCAATCAATCTCAACATGGGTACAGAGAGAATAAGGGATTTGATCATGGGAATCATTTGATTTTTTATCCAGAGAGAATAAAAGGATTTGGGAATTATGGATTTGATCATGGGAATCAATCTCATCAGAATAAAAGATTTGAGAATAAGAGATTTGATCATGGGAATCAATTTTATACAGAGAGAATAAAGATTTGATTATGAGAATCAATCTTATCAAGTGAGAATAAGGGATTTGATCATGGGAATCAATTTTATACAGAGAGAATAAAGGATTTGATTATGGGAATCAATCTCAACAAGTGAGAATAAGGGATTTGATCATGGGAATCAATTTTATACAGAGAGAATAAAGGATTTGATTATCGGAATCAATCTCATCAACAAGTGAGAATAAGGGATTTGATCATGGGAATCAATTTTATACAGAGAGAATAAAGGATTTGATTATGGGAATCAATCTCATCAAGTGAGAATAAGGGATTTGATCATGGGAATCAATTTTATACAGAGAGAATAAAGGATTTGATTATGGGAATCAATAAAGTGAGAATAAGGATTTGATCATGGGAATCAATTTTATACAGAGAGAATAAAAGGATTTGATTATGGGAATCAATCTCATCAAGTGAGAATAAAGGATTTGATCATGGGAATCAATTTTATCCAGAGAGAATAAAGGATTTGATTATGGGAATCTCAACAAGTGAGAATAAGGGATTTGATCATGGGAATCAATTTTATACAGAGAGAATAAAGGATTTGAGAATGAGAAAGGGATTTGATCATGGGAATCAATTTTATACAGAGAGAATAAAGGATTTGATTATGGGAATCAATCTCAACAAGTGAGAATAAAGGGATTTGATCATGGGAATCAATTTTATACAGAGAGAATAAAGGATTTGATTATGGGAATCAATCTCATCAAGTGAGAATAAGGGATTTCAATTTTATACAGAGAGAATAAAGGATTTGATTATGGGAAATCTCAACAAGTGAGAATAAGGATTTGATCATGGGAATCAATTTTATCCAGAGAATAAAGGATTTGATTATGGGAATCAATCTCAACAAGTGAGAATAAGGGATTTGATCATGGGAATCAATTTTATACAGAGAGAATAAAGGATTTGATTATGGGAATCAATCTCATCAAGTGAGAATAAAGGATTTGATCATAGGAATAAAGTTTTTTTATCCAGAGAGAATAAAGGATTTGATTATGGAATAAATCTCAACAAGTGAGAATAAGGGATTTGATCAAGTGGGAATCAATTTTATACAGAGAGAATAAAGGATTTGATTATGGGAATCAATCTCAACAAGTGAGAATAAGGATTTGATCATGGGAATCAATTTTATACAGAGAGAATAAAGGATTTGATTATGGGAATCAATCTCAACAAGTGAGAATAAGGGATTTGAATCAATATACAGAGAGAATAAATTTGATTATGGGAATCAATCATCAAGTGAGAATAAGGGATTTGGAATCAATTTTATCCAGAGAGAATAAAGGATTTGATTATGGGAATCAATCTCAAGAATGAGAATAAAGGATTTTTGATACAGAGAGAATAAAAGGATTTGATTATGGGAATCAATCTCATCAGTGAGAATAAGGAGAATAAGGGAATCAGTTTTATCAGAGAGAATAAAATTTTTATGGGAACAAAGAACATAAAGGATTTGATTATGGGAATCAATTCTCACAGAGAGAATAAAATTTGATTATGGGAATCAATCTCAATGAGAATAAGGGATTTGATCATGGGAATCAATTTTATACAGAGAGAATAAAGGATTTGATTATGGGAATCAATCTCATCAAGTGAGAATAAAGGATTTGATCATGGGAATCAGTTTTATCCAGAAAGAATAAAGGATTTGATTATGGGAATAAATCTCAACAAGTGAGAATAAGGGATTTGATCATGGGAATCAATTTTATACAGAGAGAATAAAGGATTTGATTATGGGAATCAATCTCAACAAGTGAGAATAAGGGATTTGATCATGGGAATCAATTTTATACAGAGAGAATAAAGGATTTGATTATCGGAATCAATCTCATCAAGATTTGAGAATAAGGGATTTGATCAACAAGTGAGAATAAGGAATCAATTTTATACAGAGAGAATAAAGGATTTGATTATGGGAATCAATCTCAACAACTGAGAATAAGGGATTTGATCATGGGAATCAATTTTAACCAGAGAGAATAAAGGATTTGATTATGGGAATCAATCTCAACAAGTGAGAATAAGGGATTTGATCATGGGAATCAATTTTATACAGAGAGAATAAAGGATTTGATTATGGGAATCAATCTCAACAACTGAGAATAAGGGATTTGATCATGAGGAATCAATTTTTTATACAGAGAGAATAAAGATTTGATTTGATTATACAGAGGAATCAATCTTAACAAGTGAGAATAAGAGATTTGATCATGGGAATCAATTTTATACAGAGAGAATAAAGGATTTGATTATGGGAATCAATATCAACAAGTGAGAATTAGGGATTTGATCATGGGAATCAATTTTATACAGAGAGAATAAAGGATTTGATTATGGGAATCAATCATCAACAAGGGATTTTGATCATGGGAATCAAATCCAGAGAGAATAAAGGATTTGATTTGAATCAATCATGTGAGAATCAATTTTATCAAGATCAGAGAATAAAAGGATTTGATTATGGGAATCAATCTCATCAAGTGAGAATAAGGGATTTGATCATGGGAATCAATTTTATACAGAGAGAATAAAGGATTTGATTATGGGAATAAATCTCAACAAGTGAGAATAAGAGGGATTTGATCATGGGAATCAATTTTATACAGAGAGAATAAAGGATTTGATTATGGGAATCAATCTCAACAAGATTTGAGAATAAAGGGATTTGATCATGAGAATAAGGAATCAATTTTATACAGAGAGAATAAAGGATTTGATTATGGGAATCAATCTCAACAAGTGAGAATAAGGGATTTGATCATGGGGAATCAATTTTATAAAGGAGATGGGAATAAAGAGAATTTGATTATCATGGAATCAATCTCAACAAGATTTGAGAATAAGAATAAGGGATTTGATCATGGGAATCAATTTTATACAGAGAGAATAAAATTTGATTTATTGGGAATCAATCTCAACAAGTGAGAATAAAGGGATTTGATCATAGGAATCAATTTTATCCAGAGAGAATAAAAGGATTTGATTATGGGAATCAATCTCAACAAGTGAGAATAAGGGATTTGATCATGGGAATCAATTTTATACAGAGAGAATAAAGGATTTGATTATGGGAATCAATCAAAGAGAATAAGGGATTTGATTATGGGAATCAATCTCAAATAATGAGAATAAGGATTTGATCAAGAGAGAATAAGGGAATAAGGGGATTTGATCATGGGAATCAATTTTATCCAGAGAGAATAAAGGATTTGATTATGGGAATCAAAATGATCAACAATTTTAAGTGAGAATAAAGGATTTGATCATGGGAATCAATTTTATACAGAGAGAATAAAGGATTTGATTATGGGAATCAATCTCAACAAGTGAGAATAAGGGATTTGATCATGGGAATCAATTTTATACAGAGAGAATAAAGGATTTGATTATGGGAATCAATCTCATCAAGTGAGAATAAAGGATTTGATCATGGGAATCAATTTTATACAGAGAGAATAAAGGATTTGATTATGGGAATCAATCTCAACAAGTGAGAATAAGGGATTTGATCATGGGAATCAATTTTATCCAGAGAGAATAAATGATTTGATTATCGGAATCAATCTCAACAAGAATGAGAATAAGGATTTGATCATTTTATACAGAGAGAATCAAGGATTTTTATACAAGACAAGAATGAGAATAAAGGATTTGATTATGGGAATCAATTTTATCAGAGAATAAAGATTTGAGAATAAGTGAGAATAAGGATTTGATCATGGGAATCAATTTTATACAGAGAGAATAAAGGATTTGATTATGGGAATCAATCTCAGAATAAGGGATTTGATCATGGAATCAATTTTATACAGAGAGAATAAAGGATTTGATTATGGGAATCCAATCTGAGAATAAGGGATTTGATCATGGGAATCAATTTTATCAAGAGAGAATAAGGGATTTGATTATGGGAATCAAATCTCAACAAGTGAGAATAAAGGGATTTGATCATGGGAATCAATTTTATACAGAGAGAATAAAGGATTTGATTATGGGAATCAATCTCATCAAGTGAGAATAAGGGATTTGATCATGGGAATCAATTTTATACAGAGAGAATAAAGATTTGATTTCAATTATGAGAATAAGGGATTTGATCATGGGAATCAATTTTATCCAAGAATAAAGAATGAAAGGGAATTTCATAAATGGGAATCAATTTTGATCATGGGAATCAATTTTATACAAAGAATTTGATTTATTGGGAATCAATCTCAACAAGTGAGAATAAGGATTTGATCATGGGAATCAATTTTATACAGAGAGAATAAAGGATTTGATTATGGGAATCAATCTCAACAACTGAGAATAAGGGATTTGATCATGGGAATCAATTTTTATAGAGAGAATAAAGATTTGATTTGATTAACAAGGAGATCAATCTCATCATGGGAATCAATTTTATGAGAATAAAAGGGATTTGATCATAAGGGAATCAATTTTATCCAGAAAGAATAAAGGATTTGATTATGGGAATCAATCTCAACAATACTGAGAGAATAAAGGGATTTGATCATGGGAATCAATTTTTATCAGAGAGAATAAAGGATTTGATTATGGGAATCAATCTCATCAAGTGAGAATAAGGGATTTGATCATGGGAATCAATTTTATACAGAGAGAATAATTTGATTTGATTATGAGGAATCAATCTCATCAAGAGAGAATAAAGATTTGATTTGATCATGGGAATCAATTTTATACAGAGAGAATAAAGGATTTGATTATGGGAATCAATCTCAACAAGTGAGAATAAAGGGATTTGATCATGGGAATCAATTTTATCCAGAAAGAATAAAGATTTGATTATGGGAATCAATCTCAACAAGATTTGATCATGGGAATCAATTTTAAGAGAGAATAAATTTGATCATGGGAATCAATTTTATGGGAACAATTTTAGAGAGAATAAAGGATTTGATTATGGGAATCAATCTCATCAAGTGAGAATAAGGGATTTGATCATGGGAATCAATTTTATACAGAGAGAATAAAGGATTTGATTATGGGAATCAATCTCATCAAGTGAGAATAAGGATTTGATCATGGGAATCAATTTTATCCAGAGAGAATAAAGGATTTGATTATGGGAATCAATCTCAACAAGTGAGAATAAGGGATTTGATCATGGGAATCAATTTTATACAGAGAGAATAAAGGATTTGATTATGGGAATCAATCTCATCAAGTGAGAATAAGGGATTTGATCATGGGAATCAATTTTATCCAGAGAGAATAAATGATTTGATTATGGGAATCAATCTCAACAAGTGAGAATAAGGGATTTGATCATGGGAATCAATTTTATACAGAGAGAATAAAGGATTTGATTATGGGAATCAATCTCAACAACAAGATTTGAGAATAAGGGATTTGATCATGGGAATCAATTTTATACAGAGAGAATAAAGGATTTGATTATGGGAATCAATCTCAACAAGTGAGAATAAGGGATTTGATCATGGGAATCAATTTTATACAGAGAGAATAAAGGATTTGATTATGGGAATCAATCTCATCAAGTGAGAATAAGGGATTTGATCATGGGAATCAATTTTATACAGAGAGAATAAAGGATTTGATTATGGGAATCAATCTCAACAAGTGAGAATAAGAGGGATTTGATCATGGGGGAATCAATTTTATACAGAGAGAATAAAAGGATTTGATTATGGGAATCAATCTCAACAAGTGAGAATAAGGGATTTGATCATGGGAATCAATTTTATACAGAGAGAATAAAGGATTTGATTATGGGAATCAATCTCATCAAGTGAGAATAAGGGATTTGATCATGGGAATCAATTTTATACAGAGAGAATAAAGGATTTGATTATGGAATCAATCTCATCAAGTGAGAATAAGGATTTGATCATGGGAATCAATTTTATACAGAGAGAATAAAGGATTTCTTTATGGGAATCAATCTCAACAAGTGAGAATAAGGGATTTGATCATGGGAATCCATTTTATCCAGAAAGAATAAAGGATTTGATTTGGGAATCAATCTCATCAACTGAGAATCAATTTGATCATGGGAATCAACATACAGAGAAGAATAAAGGATTTGATTATGGGGAATCAAAAGTGAGAATTTGATCATGGGAATCAATTTTATACAGAGAGAATAAAGGATTTGATTATGGGAATCAATCTCAATCAAATGAGAATAAAGGGATTTGATCATGGGAATCAATTTTATACAGAGAATAAAGGATTTGATTATGGGAATCAATCTCAACAAGTGAATAAGGTTTGATGGGAATCAATTATACAGAGAGAATGGAATCAATTTTATACATGGGAATCCATTTTTATCCAGAGAATAAAAGGATTTGGATTTGGGAGAATCAATTCAAATGAGAATAAAGGATTTGATTATGGGAATCAATTTCATCAAATGAGAATAAATCATGGAAAAGAATTTGATTATGGGAATCAATCTCAACAAGTGAGAACAAGGGATTTGATCATGGGAATCTATTTTATACAGAGAGAATAAGGGATTTTATTCTGACTGTCAAACCTGTTAAATAAGAAGAGTTTAATTGTTAGTAAAGAACAGAGAGTGAATACGGGAATTGAATATTGATATGAATCTGGTAAAGAACAGAAGAGAGCAAATAAGGAATTAGGACATGGAATGAAAATTGCAAAGTTTAAGTGGAATAAATATTTTGGTAATGGGTATCAATCTAGTGAATCTGGCTTTTAAGTACTGAAAGAAGAAGGTTTTTTGATCATGGGTACGAGTCTCGCAAAAGAGAGAGAGAGAGAGAGAGAGAGATCATGGTATTAATCCCACAAATGGCAAAGTAAAGAAAGGTTTTCTTCGTGGCTATCACTACCGGAAAACACTAGAATCAGGATTTTCTCGCGGTTATCAAAGACAGAAATTCGTAAAAGAGAGAATGAAGCTGCTCCATTGTACCAGTATGATAGCTTTTTTTTTCATGTTCTTTAGAAAATCAAGATTGTACTCGCTGTGAAAGCTGGGCTTATGTAACAAGTAGTGACACCAAAAAATTGAGTCATAGCTCTTACCAATTTTTGAGCATTTAGTTTTAAATATCGTCTGAAAAATGTATAGAAAAATTTCTGCAGGGTTTTGCTTACAAAATAATTTCAGAATTTTGCTATTTCAAGAATAAATCCAAATAAAGTTGAACTATTTTGTATTAGATACATTGAATAGGAAATATGTTGAAAACAGAATTCTAATTAAGAATCATCACAGTCAAAATATGAAGTATCCTTTTACTGTATTCCATAATTAAAAGATATTTTTTACTGTATTTTATAATTAAAAGATATTTTTACTGTATAATTACAATATGTGTAAAAATTGTAAAAGATTACAAATAAACCCTACTCAATGAATAAAATTTGTTAGATCATTTATAAAATCATCATTAAAAATACAGTATAAGACAAAATGTTTTAAATGTGCATTGTTTATTGAAAATCGCACTAAAACTACTTCATTGTATAATATATTACTCTATAAAATAGCTCAATTGTTCTGTATAATGTTCCTTTGAATTAAATGAAGGTCTTATTTGAAAGCACAATGATTTAGTAATGTGCTTGTGCCTTGCATCTTGTCTATATACAATGTATAAAAATTCAGTAAATTATAAATGTAATAATGCTGTTTCTATAAGGCTTTCACTGATCACTGGAATGAAATCCCAACGATATAATTTTTAAGCTAAACATAATTTTTAAACTTCTTTCCTCAAAAAAAAAAAAAACGAAAAGAAAAAAGAAAGAAAAAGAAAACAGTAAGGAATTGGAAAAAAGGATTTTGTGTTATTCTTTATTATATCAAACTCTAACTTTCAAATAGTGTGCAAGACAACGGTTCCATAATCGGTCTGACCTATTAAATCACCCTTGCAATAAGACCCAAACCATGATATTTGGGTCAGATTCCCTCCTGGGTTTTATTCTTACGACATTTCTTTCTTTCTATCTATCTTTCTTTCTTTTATGTTTCTTTTTATCTTTTTCTTTCTTTTGTTTGTCTTTCTTTCTTTTATTTTTCTTTCTTTTTCTTTCTTTCTTTCTTTCTTTCTCGCTTGCTTTCTTTCATTCTTTTCTTTCTATTTTTCTTTTTTTCTTGCTTTTATTTCTATCTTTTACTTTCTTTCTTTCTTTCTATTTTTCTTTCTTTCTTTCTTTTACTTTTCTTTCTATCTTTTTCTTTCTTTCTTTCTTTCTTTCTTCTATTTTTCTTCCTATCTTTTTCTTTCTTTCTTTCTTTCTTTCTTTCTTTCTTTCATTCATTTTTATTTCTATCTTTTTCTTTCTTTTATTTTTCTTTCTTTTTCTTTCTTTCTTTCTTTCTTTCTTTCTTTCTTTCTTTCCCTTCTTTTTATTTATATCTTTTACTTTCTTTCTTTCTATTTTTTCTTTCTTTCTTTCTTTTATTTTTCTTCCTATCTTTTTCTTTCTTTCTTTCTTTCTTTCTTTCTTTCTTTCTTTCTTTCTTTCAGTTAGAAATGAGACAGAGAAGACCTTCGAACATGTGTAGGAAGCGTGCAAGATATATCAGAAGGATTGTGGTCCAGGGTGTCAAACTCGAGGCACAAGATGATGTGGAAGGATTTCAGTCAAGGGCAATTCTCAAAAGACAACGCCCAAATAACAATTATCATAATACCTTTCTCATGACAGGATGAATAATTATTTGTTTATGGGTATCAATCTTAAAAATCGCACATTTCGTAATAAAATATCGATCTCATCAAAACCTGTAACAGAATTATGATTCTGATAACGAGTATAGAAATCGAACTAACAAATCAAAGACAAAAAATTGATTTCGTCATCAGGATCATTTTTATAAAACCCCGAAAGAACAATGATTTTAATCGTGGGTGCCAATAAAGCCTGAGTTCGTTTAAAGATTTTGATCGTAAGCATCAATACGACAAATGTCTAGAAGGAAAAAAATACAAATATTGTGATCATTGTTATCAATCTGGCTAAACAGAGCGAGAACAAGGATTTTAATTGTGGGTATCAATCTTATAAAACACGGGGAGAATCATATTTTTAACCCAGGGTATCTATACTATGTAGATCGAGGCAATAAATGGTTTTAATCATGGAAATCAATCTTGCACAACATCGAGGGAATAAAGATTCAAACCATGCGTATCTATCTTGCAACATCTCAGGAGAATAATGTTTTCCGTTACGAGTATATCATAAATCCCCTTCCAAGTGACTCAATGTTTTGATTGAGGATATCAATCTCGCAAAACTATAGAATAAGGGATTTGATCTAGGGAATCCATCTCGTAAAATAAAGAGAAAATAAGGCTTTTTTTGATCTAGGGAATCAATCTCGTAACATACATAGAGAATAAGTCTTTTTTATCGTGGGTAAAATATAAGTAGAGTAATAATTTTCGTTATGGATATCAATCTCGTAAATACCCTTCCGAGAGAATGTGTGTGTTTAAGCAAAGAGAGAATAGGGTTTTGGACCATTGGCAGCAATCTCGTAAAATCACGAAGAATGAATTGGGCCATGAGTTTCATTCTCGCAAAGCACGAGATTTAGTCGAGAGTAAAAAAAGTAGGAATACTCTCCCTCTCAAATATTTTAATAATCTCAAAACTCAGACAATATAAGGATTTTGATCACGGCCATCTTTCTCGATTTCCAAACGGCAATACAATAATGGTTCTGAGTTCGAGCAAAAATCCAATAGCATTTTTCCTCATTGGTATTGTCGGAGTTAGCTCCTCCTCAGTTCCTTAATCCTTCACCAGGGGTCTCTCTCCCCTGTCTATAAATACTGGGTGACCTTTTGCCTCGATCTCTCTTTTCCCTCAGGCCTTGGGTCTTATACCAACTCGGGTTGATGAGGCGGGGTAATTCTTTTCTCTTCATTTCAGCTAATATCAATATGTGAGCTCTCACCAATACAGCGTTTCCCAAATGCTGGGAACACGCTAAGAACAATACACGTACGTACAAACACTCACCACAAAACACACACACACACACACATACACCAAACAAATTCCATGTAACTGTCCATGTGCTTGTAAGTTGTTGTTAATACATATATTTGTTTATATATAATTATCGGTCTTGTTTGTTTTTGTTTTATTTGGACTTACTTCAAGTCCAACATTCTCATGTAGCGGGACCTGCTAGCAGGAAATTTTAACCCACGTGTGTTCTTTATATCTTCACCCCAGGGTCCTTTACAGTATGATTCTTGTAAAGTTTTAATCATGGGTAGCGTTCTGGCAAAATAGCGAAAGAATATTTGGACAGAAAATTCTCGGGAAACACAGAGCGAATCAGGATTTTGATCATGGGCATCCCTCTCCTAAAATAGAGTGAATGAGAATTGTCCTCGAAGGTTTCAATCTGGTAGAACTCTGTCAGAATAAGGCTTTTATTGTCATGTTTATGAAGGTACAAATGCATTGAGAGAAAAGACCATTTCATAATGAGTATAAGTTTCATCAAACGTTAATTCGAATGAGAATGTGTTATACTGGAACATACCTATTCTATTGTTAATAGACTCTCCCACCTATAATAAGTAGGAGTAGTAGCAGTCGCCAAGGAGCTCAGTGAATTGGTCAGTCAGTCGGTGTCGGACATTAAAGTATCAGCCACCACAACTAGATTGCAGCGTCATTAACTATTATATCAAGTTCCTAACGTTTTGTACGTCAAACCTTTCTAGAACTGACTTAGGTCTTGATTTTGTTTTGTTTTCTAATCTTTTTCTTTTTTTCTTTCTTTCTGTGCCAGTAACCATTTCAATAACAGCTCATCCCTCTTTCTTTCTTTCCTTTTTCTTTTGTCTTGTCTATCTTTCTTTTTTTTCTTTTTCTCTTTGTTTCTTTCTTTCTTTTTCTCTTTCTTTCTTTCTTTCTTTCTTTCTTTCTTTCTTCATTCTAAAAAAAAATCGGAACGTTTTCGTCATGGGGACTAATTTATAAAGTACTGATTCCCTCCTGGATTTCATTCTTACGACATTTCTTTCTTTCTTTCTTTCTTTCTTTCTTTCTTTCTTTCTTTAATTTATTTTTATTTCTATCTTTTTCTTTCTTTATTTATTTTTCTTTCTTTCTTTCTTTCTTTCTTTCTTTATTTATTTGTTTAATTTATTTCGTGGTTACTACGTAATCTTACTTATTATAAAACGCAGATTGTGTGTGTGTGTGTGTACGTTTATATATTGGATCGGATTTCCTACATTTTTCAACCGATTTTAACAAAACTTCACAGGACTGCGTAAAATTACCTTGGGGTGGTTCTGACAGCGTCAAAAATTAGAAAAACAATTGTTTTTGCACGAAATCAATTTGAAAACACGATAAAACACGATTCTGTCGCCAGAATGAAAGGGGGGCAACGCGCATATTATAAAACCCAGGTTTTTTTTGTGTGTGTGTTCGTTTATATATGGGATCGGATTTCCTACATTTTCAACCGATTTCAACAAAACTTCACTTATTTTTTGGCAGGTAGTGTTTCTTATTGTCTTGCACACTTTTTCTTTATTTTTACATTCAGAATGCTTTAAAAATTCCATTTACAAGACAATTGGTTATAATAAAATTCTATTCAATCGATAAACTCATAATGATTGAAAACAATGTTTTTGTTTGAGTTTGGGTTTGACCAATTCGTAAAAAAACAAAACAAAAAAAAAACTAATTAAAACATGCGTGTCCGTGAATCTTAAACAATAATCTTTGTCAATTTTATTTTTCAGTCTTTATGATGGTCGATACTTGATCTATCTCTTACTGTTACATCCCCGGGCAACGTCGGACTCCACTGCTAGTCTTTATTAAACTTGCTTCGATTTATGCCGTTTGCCTTATATACTAAGGCCACTTGATTTTGAAAACATAGTATTACACTCAGTTTGAAAGTTGCAGTTCGACATCATAAATAAAGACATAAAATATTATTTTCCAAATTTTTACTGTTTTTTGAGGAAGTGAATTTAAATATTACGTTTAGGTTCAAAATGGAAGCGTTGCAATTTCATTCCGGTGATCAGCGAAAGCCTTACAGCACAGCCTTATAAAATGTATAATTTACTGAAGCTTTACAAATTGTTTATGAACAAGAAGAAAGGAACACGTACATTATTACTAAATCATTGTGTCATCAAATAAGACCTGCATTTACTTTAAAGTGAAATTATACAGAACAATTTAACGATATTATGACGTTATACAGTGCAATAGTTTTACTGAGATTTACAATAAACAAAGCAAAACATTTTGTCTTATTATTTGTGCCCAGCAGTATAATGGTGTTATATACACTTTTATATATATTTTGTTTTTATTAATTATGATCTAGAAAGTCTTATTTATTGAGTAGCCATTTTGTAATCTTTTACAATTGTTTCACAAGGTTTTTACTTATCGAATACAATAAAAAAAATATTATGCTTATGGTGATTCATAATTAGAATTCTGGTTTGAATATATTTTCCATTCAATGTATCTAATTTCTTGTTGTTTTTTTTTGGTGGGGTTGTAACGCATCCTGTATAAGAAAAAACATGAAACATCGTAGGTAGCTGATTATGGAACCGATTACGATGATTGGTTTAATACAAGGTCCCAATTAGCGTGAAAATCTCGCTCTTATACCTGAGTGTGGTGCTAGAAATGGCCGAGTTCCTTTGGCATTTTCCATTTAGGGACGCTTTACTCATTAGACATTGATTCTCACTCCCCGATACCGACACCTTTGCCTTTATTTCGGATGGCGTTTAGTGAAGCGGCCTCCTGGAATTGGTGGTTTTTGATAATTTCCGCCTCAGAATGCTGATAAGCGTCGGAAAACATCGATAGCGATGGACACCATTTAGTGTTTGTGAAACGAAGGTTTCGTCCGAAGGCATCAAAGGTGAATAAGCCATGATCTTCGCCCTTTTCACCAATCAATGGAAATAAAGATCAATATTGCCTTCAAATGGGATTCGTTTGCTGCCCATTTTCGTCTCCTTTCGCGAACCAATCAACCACTTACCACAGCAATCGACAAAATAGAGTAAATTACACCGGATTGCGGTAGAATCGAAAATTCTTGGGCTAATGTAAGGGAACGGCTTCCCGATTTCTCCTCCCAAGGCGTTATCCAACGCACCACAGGCGAATCCAGACTATTTGTGCTTAAATGAAAGTCGACTGGAATTTGAACTCAGATACAGATTCCAGTCGAGTTCAAGCTGAATAAACACTAAAAGAAAATAAAGAATTTTATAATGGCTAACTACACAAAATTCTCTAAGAGAATAATTATCATAGGTAGAATTTTTTTT
This sequence comes from Acanthosepion pharaonis, assembly GCA_903632075.3. NCBI lineage: Eukaryota > Metazoa > Mollusca > Cephalopoda > Sepiida > Sepiidae > Acanthosepion > Acanthosepion pharaonis. The sequence goes on from CAHIKZ030000636.1 coordinate 323,721, forward strand.
AAGCCTTTCACCACAAGCAAGTTGGGAAGCCACTATCAAGCAAGGGGTTACAGAGATTAGGATTGATAGAGGAAAGGATGAAGAGAAGGATAGGGGATAGACCATGGTATCTGGAGACGTCGATTGACATTACATTTGAATAGTTTGAGATTGTAGCTACCAGGGAAACAGGAAGAGGGTAGGGAGTTCCACAGGCGAGAAGTGCGAGACATGAAGTTATTGGAGAAGAAGAGACGGCTACATTTAACAGTTTCGACAGTGAAAGGGTGAGAGCGAGATGCCAGCCTAGTAGAACGCTTAAATTCACGAAGTTTGGGAAGCAACGATTACCTATGCAATTCTCCGAGGCTCAAATCATATCATTACGCATCCAGCAGTTCTATTCACCATCCGAATTGCATTTGTGTCTAATAAACTCAGATAATAGTTTATTTTTTTGTTCTATATTCTTATCTTTCTTAACACAACCACATTTCGACCCCTAATAATATCCCGACTCTTAAGACAACCACATTTCCACCCCTAATAATATCCCGACTCTTAAGTTAATACAACCACATTTCCACCCCTAATAATATCTCGACTCTTAAGTTAATTCAACCACATTTCCACCTCTAATAATATACCGACTCTTAACTTAACACAGCCACATGTCCACCCCTAATAATATCCCGACTCTTAACACAACCACATTTCCACCCCTAATAATATCTTGACTCTTAAGTTAATACAACCACATTTCCACCCCTAATAATATACCGACTCTTAACTTAACACAACCACATTTCCCCCCTTAATAATATCCCGATTCTTAAGTTAATACAACCAAATTTCCACCCCTAATAATATCCCGACTCTTAACTTAACACAACCACATTTCCACCCTTAATAATATCCCGACTCTTAAGTTAATACAACCACATTTCCACCTCTAATAATATCCCGACTCTTAACTTAACACAACCATATTTCCACCCTTAATAATATCCCGACTCTTAAGTTAATACAACCACATTTCCACCCCTAATAATATCCCGACTCTTAACACAACCACATTTCCACCCCTATTAATATACCGACTCTTAACACAACCACATTTCCACCACTAATAATATCCTGACTCTTAACACAACCACATTTCCACCCCTAATAATATCCCGACTCTTAACACAACCACATTTCCACCCCTAATAATATCCCGACTCTTAACACAACCACATTTCCACCCCTAATAATATCCCGACTCTTAACACAACCAAATTTCCACCACTAATAATATCCAGACTCTTAACTTAACACAACCACATTTCCACCCCTAATAATATCCTGACTCTTAAGTTAATACAACCACATTTCCACTCCTAATAATATCCCGACTCTTAACTTAAAACAACCACATTTCGACCCTTAATAATATCCCAACTCTTAACACAACGGACGTGTATTATTGGCAAAGGAACCATTTCTAATGGCAAGTGTGGAATTTACAGAGAATATTATTCCTGAACTCCTTCAAATAATCACAGACTTCTATATTTCTTTTAATAATTGATGATGAATAAATGATTTGTTTTAACATTTGATAACAGAAAGGATGCTAAATTGTCTTAAATATTGATGGTGAAAGTAAATAAACTTCTGTGTTAAATCTGTGCGTTGTTATTTTTTAACATTACCTGTCGTCATAATAATAAAAATATCTACCGGCAAAATAGCCTGAACTTCTATTTTACCGCTTACGGCAAAGTAGCTTATTCGTTAAAAAAAGGCACCTTTAATTAAAAGAGAAATCAACCGACTAAGGCGAAAAGAAGCGCTTTGATCATTAGATCCTTCATTGTAAATTTGTGTCCACGTTCTTATAACATTTCACCCTTCTTGGAAGTTCTTATGTCATCACAATGTGGGTCGCTTAATAATAAATGAATTCAGCTAAAACACAATCCTCGATACGCCTGAAAAAATATTAGATTTAAAAAGTGTAAATATCAGCGTTTCACTACCTAATCGGCGTATAATGACAGACACAATTAAATGGTTCCTAAAGATCCCCAATAAAGAGAATACAATTTTCACCTAATTTGACATCACGGATTTCTACCCTTCTGTTTCGTAGAAACTATTAATTAATAGCCTTTATTCCGCAAAAAGAGATACTGAATTTACGAAAAAATAATCCGGTCATTGTTTTAGCGTCAAGAAGATCAATACTAACATATAATGACGCTACTTGGTTGAAAGAAAATAATAAACGTTTTGATGTACCTATGGAAACATTCGACTCTGCCTATACTGCAAATTTCGTGTGCATATATATTTTATATACATTAAGTAGAATAGTTAACTACAATCAAGTTGGAATTTATAGAGATGGTGGCTTAATCATTGTCCCTAATAGCAATGATGCCTTGAATTTAAACTTACATAAGAGTATTATTAGAGACTTCAGATGCCTAGGTATATCTTCCAACCTTAAAATAGTCAAATTTTAGACATCACCCTTAACCGCTCTAATGAGACTTTTAAGCCCTTCCATAAATTTAATCAGACACCCTTATAAATTTGTTATAGATCACATCCCCAAAACTGTAATTACTAGAATAAATAGGCTATATTCTAGCCAGAAAATCTTTAATGGAAATAAGTTTACATACATCCTGGCTCTCAAGAATAGTGGTTTTAAACAGGAATTAAACTATTGAGAAGGCTTGAAAAATCATAGTGTTAATAGATCTAAAAACAGAAAGAAGAAAATAATATGGTTTAACTCACCATATTGCAGGCTTTCCGACATTGACATAGGAAGTTTATTCCTAAGGTTAATAGACAAACACTTTGATAGTAAACATCCACTATATAAAATTTTCAATAGGAATACACTAAAAATTAGTTATTCATGTGTAAGTAATGCGGAGAAAATTATATCTTCCCACAACTGTAAAATACTTAAGAACTTTTATAATAGTGAAAGCTCTAGCTAATAACTCGCCTGCAATTTTAGGAGTCGAGCAGAATGTTCAATAAGGGGGAAATGTATGTATAAGAATGTAATATATGAAGCTATATTCCGCCTCCACAAGGAAAATATCATCTTGAAAAAAGATACATAGGTATATCCTCCGGTAGTTGGAAACAGCGTCTGTACAACCACAGGCACTCTTTTAAATATTGATACTTAAAAAATCAAGCTTTCTTATCCAAACACTAGTGGGATCTGGTGGACAAAGGACTAACCCCACAATTGGAGTGAAGATTCATATCGAGAGCGAGTTCCCCTAGAAACTTCCGTTACCGGTGTGATCTAGTGCGGAAAAAATATTATTAAAGTTAAAAGTGCAGAAGAGTTGCTGAATCTTCAAAGTGAGATCATTTCCAAATGTAGACATAAACGACACATTAAAACATAAAAATGCTTTTTATAACATGTTGTTTCCTATAAAATTTCGGACTTGGATTTCTAACATTGGATATGGCATTTAAATGGAATAAAACTTGTTATTACCTATATATCTGTCTGTGTGATGTGGTGCTCTCTATATATTTTTTAATTTTTTAATTTGATTTAGTGATCTTAATTTATGTGTTGGTAGATGTTTATGTGGGTATGTACGTATAATGTTTTTCTAGATAACTGATATATAATATCGGATAGTTTCCAGACATTTTTGTATGAACTCAGAATTTAGGTTAATTTGTAGACTTAATAGACATTCGTTAGTCACTCTGTGTCTTTTATTATTTTTGCTTTTAGTTTGACGACTAAAATATTTTTACAGTTTTGATTTCAATATCTAAAATTTTCACGTTTTTATCATCTGCATTTTTATTTTACTACTGATATTTTCTCGACTGATATTATTACTGTCTACTATTTTGAGTATTATTATTATTATTATCATTATCTATTATCAGATTATTATTGATTAATTTTTTTATCTTTTATTACTTATTTCTATCATTACTATGATCCTTTTTTTTTATTATTACTATTAGTGTTACCGTTTCTTCATTATTTGTTTTTTTTAAGTACAGATTAGTTTAATTTTTTTGTATTTTTATATATTGTTTAATTATATATATATATATATATATATATATATATATATATATATATATATATATATATATATATACAATAATACAATAAATATATAAAAAATATAAAAAAATTAAACAAATCTGTATTTAAAATATATATATATATATATATATATATATATATATATATATATATATATATATATATATATATATAAGTAAACATTGAAGTCAACACTAGTGGAGACAGGCTGTTTCATGCTGGACGCAATCATCAGGTGTCCTGACGATAGTGTTCAGCATAAAAAACACCTCTGAGTGTTGACTTCAGTATTCACTTTTATATTTATATTTACATACACTCTATCTCTGATATTGAAGACTTTATCCCATAAATATAGCACACCTTAAAACTATATATATATATATATATATATATATATATATATATCTATATATATATATATATCTATATATATATATATATATATATATATATATTTTGGTTATTGGAATTTATTCCGTATGCACCAATCCTATACTTGTATATATATATATATATATATATATATATATATATATATATATGAGTGTGTGTATGTATATGTATATATATGTATGCATATGAGTGTATGACTATGTGTATGTGTGTGTGTGTACATGTGTATGTCTATGGGTGTATATATATATGTGTGCATGCGTATATTTATGTATTTGTGTATGTGTATATATATGAGACCTCCCCACTCTGTTTTACCTCCACGACCCGGTGATACCTTTGCGATCTGCAGGAATGTAGGTGAATCGACATCGGGATTGAAGTGGCATATGGTGGTGCCCAAGGATGACCTACCACAGCAACATTCACTTAACCCTGTGACGACCCTGGAGCATACCTATTATCTATGTGATAGGCCTTGCAAATCGGCTGCAGGTTTGAAGAGACAACTTCGAAGTCATTCGAGAGGAAACAACGATCTAGATTGAATGCAGATATTGAAGGGCAAGAGGGTAGTCATCTGTGAAGATGGAGCAATCAAAGCATATATATATATATATATATATATATATGAAGAAGAATATACAGAAAAAACAAACAAAAATCTTAATTTGCAATTATGCTGTATTAATGTTAATATAAAGTCAACGTCGGACGTTTCGGTCTATTTTAGACCATCATCAGGACATTTTAATTAAACATAATTAACATTAGAACATATAAAATTCAACATGAAAAAGACGATGGACATAAGAGCACAACTAATCCAAACAGATAACTGAAATATTTATATAAGATCAGCGTTCCGTTTAAATATGATCACGTCGTCGTCACGTGAGCGATGTTGTGAAAACGTATTCGAAGATGATTTCCAAATATTAAAATATTAAAAAAGTCGATTGAACTATTTTATATAAACAATTCAAGAAATCCCTTCCGTTGATATAGGAATACGCAGAGATCAATAGGTTCTTATATCTTCATACAAGCTTGAAGTCCTCCACGTTACAAAGCAAATCAAAAATGATTTCAAAATATCAGACAGGCACGATGGAACAATTTTAAACAATTTTTATATATATATATATATATATATATATATATATATATATATATATATATATATATATATATATATATATACACGCCCTAGGTCTCCTCTACTCACTGTATTGAGCACTTTATTTAGTTATTTTGCTTACTCTTATCGGGGTTTTTCTTTGGGCTTTGGACTTGCAGGCTAGACGATTATTTTTCGGCTAACATACATGTTCTTGGTTTTTTCTCTTTTTTTATACCTTTTTTTTCCTTTGGTATTGGTTTGATTATTTTCAAATCAAGACACCGAAGGTTTTCCTAACGAGTATAGTTTCTTATACTTATAAGATTTCTATTAATAATAATCTACCCAATCGAGCACTTTTTAATATCAACTAATATGGAGCATGTAATTATAGGATATTCATTGAAGAACATATTCGTACCTAACCGTCCGTAAAGCCAGCCTTCCCTGACAATCCGCTTAGGTGAAACCTTTGTAGGTTTGTCTGGTTCTCTAGGTTTAACGATATATATATATATATATATATATATATATATATATATATATATATATATATATAGATATGTGTGTGTGTATATATATGTGCGCATGTATATATATGTAGGTGTGTATATGCATAACTGTTTTATGTGTATGTGGTAATAGGTAGGGTTTTACTGGATTAAATATTTTTTTATATC
>CAHIKZ030000636.1:332500-335000 GCA_903632075.3 Acanthosepion pharaonis
AATTCCTATAAAATAAACTACTACTAAGACATGACACTATATTAATTGAACTATATACTTAGTTCATGACATATTAACTGAAAACACTTGTAAAAATAGAATACGTGGATTTACCACATCACAAGAAAAGTTCAAATAAAATTCTCACTTAAAATTTTGAAAAACTTAGCGTTGCGTCTTTGCACGTTCCGATATTGTACACAGCAGTCAATAATAGCACATACTCAAAAAAAAAAAAAAACATCTTTCGGTCGACAAACAATTATTTCGTCTCCAAGTTTTTGATTTTATAAGGAAAACAAATGCCTGACGATGAATAAAGGATTATTCGAAAGTACTTGCATTTAAAAAAAATATAAACTGGAAACAACAGACAACAGTTTTATAGATGAGGATCACATCCCTCTATGGATTAACAGTATTTTAATGCATACATTATACACTACTAGCGATGGATGTCGCCAATACTAGCATTAATATTACTGATTGATTCTATGCGTGATTATTTCTTTTTATTAAATTATATGCTGCCTAATGTTTATATATATATATATATATATATATATATATATATATATATATATATATATATATATATATATATATAATAAGATAGATTAAGTCCGACAATTATTTAATGCATTTTCTGTTTACATGTTATTTTTATAGATACAATTTATTTAAATAAATGCTCCTTTTTCTTTTTTTTTACTTAAACAGTATTGATTACATTTGCTGGTCTGAATGTTTGACAAATTTCGTAAAAATACGCGTTCCCCGACAGGAATCGAACCTGCATATAAGTAGTAATTCGGACTTTGAAAACCACACACTTCTTCGTGGCAGAATGGTTAACAGCACGTCAAATCAAGAGTTAGAGGTTCGATTCCCGTCAGAGAGCGCATGTTTTCTACGAAATTTCTCGAACATTCAGGCCGGTAAATGTAATTAATACTGTTTAAGTAAAAAACGGACATTACTTAAATAAATTATATCTATAAAAATAACGTATGATATATATATATATATATATATATATATATATATATATATATATATATATATATATATATATATATATATATATATATATATGCAGAAAATATGCAGAAAATAAAAAAGAACACATTGGGTGCATAATCCGGAGTTCCCAATATTTTTATTTTTAAGAAGACAGTGCTCCATACATAAGTAGAGCTTATATTATAATAATATTTTTTGTTTAAAAATATGATTTCTTCGCTACATAAGAGTTCTCATGTTTCAAAAAGGAGAGCCTAAACCATCCAAATAATTATTAAAATTAAGTTGAATTGAGGTATTTAGTCCCGTTTCATCTTCAAGCGAAATTTTAGGAATAAATAATAATTATTTGGATAAACGGCCTAAACGTTGTGACAAATATGGCGACAAAGATGAGGACAATAGTCCGACTAATGTAAATACTATATATATATATATATATATATATATATATATATATATATATATGAAAAAGGTTATAATGGTTCCAACGGAGGAAAATGTATATTTTCAAAAAAGAGAGAAACCACAAACGTTTTTGGTTATAATGTGGATTTGTTTTAGTGTATATATTATATTTTATTCTTCCTGTTGTTGCTACACGGGTTTCCGGTTTCGTGAGCTTCTTCAGGCAAGTTAAAAGAATCAGTTTTTAAAGGAATAAAAATTTCCTTATGTTCTTTTAATATTTCCTTGTCCATTTCTACTGAGTCTTGATCTCATTTTTTTTCGACTGTTGGCAAAAGTGATATATATATATATATATATATATATATATATATATATATATATATATATATATATTAAGACAAATAATAGTCGTTTTTTTTAATCTGAGAGATTTTACTACTTCACGTTAATTTTGTCTTTAATAAGATTTTCGAATATTCAGGACTGTAGATGAAAATAAATAAATATGGATGGCTGGTCACTTGTATCCAAGGTTATCCCTCTACCAGGGCGGCAAGCTAATCCCTATTGCAGACGCCTGCTCAGGCACATTTGTGTTTGTTTATCACCGACAGAAGCGATTTATACTGCAATATGCTGAGCGAGCCTTAGAGCTTCTGGGAGAGAGCGCTTTATCTATCGTGATAGTCTGCAAAAGGCCAGCACGCCGACACCCTCGGTCACGATGACTACCACAACGACGGCTCACCAAAGAGGTTCTTCTACCCAATTTCATTCGCAAGATTTGGGTCAACCTGTGATATGCTTTCCCACTCTGGGATCGCCTTTACCCAGACCAATAACATCAAGAAGTCCCCTTCCTAACAAATCGATCATGTTTAGATTCGAACCTGAATCTCATGGTTAGAAAGCGGACGTTCTATCCATCTATTGTGCATATTTGGAGAGAAATCTAAGAATCAATTAAATTCTGATATATGGTGAAAAGGAAATGGCCAAAAAATCATCTTCATGGTTAGATGGCTGGGCCCCTTGTATCCAAGGAAACCCGTTTACTACGGCGGCA
>CAHIKZ030000636.1:340000-375000 GCA_903632075.3 Acanthosepion pharaonis
ACCCGATCCCGTTCCGGGCATTTTTTGGCCGAGAGAGGAAACCCGAACGAGGCTTTGCCGAAGGGCAAAATTTCGTCCGGGGAGGTAGACAGGCCCTGAACCCGTTTATACAGGTTCTAAGGGAATATTTTTGTCCGAGCCTACTAGCAAGGAGAACCAACGGTAAACTCGGCCTTGTGCCCATACATCCCTCGTGAGGGTGGGGGCTGTTAACTATTAACAGTCGAATAGATTGTTCATCTGCCTAACTCTTTACCTTTGCCGGAGGGTAAAGTTTCGTCCGGCGAGGTCAACAGGCCCTGGACCCGTTTATACGGGTTCAAAGGGAATATTTTGGGCCGAGCCTACGGGCTCGGAGAAGCCACGGTAAACTAGGCCTTGTGCCACGTACACCCCTCGTGGGGCGGGTGTGGCTGTTAAATATTAAAAGTGAATAGATTGAGCGCTAGTTCATTCGATACACTTTCACAAGTCGTGTAATACTCTTCTGGTGTACTTACTGTTTAATATACGATATATCTGCAAACTTGATTTTTGTTATTAGTTAACCATTTACTTGGTCACAACAGATACGAAACATATTTTGGTATCATGTTTTTCTTCTGGGTTCACTTTATATTCACTCTCAATCGACCGGACTGTATACTGAAATAGTTAAATCACAAAATCAGTCCCCCTAGCCATGTTGGTATAATAGAAAATGAAAATAGCAAAGAAAATAGCTAAAAAATGTCATCAACATGACAACCAAAAATTTTTTTTATCCTATGGAGATTTCAGAAACAAAAGAACGCGGTGAAAAGAATAAAAAGGAAAGCATCTATAAGTTAACCATTCCACCATAAAATGAGTCAGATGCTGTGCATTTAGAAATTCTTGACAAAATCCAAATAAGAATCTGCAATATTATCAGTCCTTGTTGGAATTTTTTGGTACTAGTAAGCCAGCCAATATGAGCTCAGTTTATAGTTCACCAATAGAAGGGTTAACCAATCAGAAAGCTCAAAATATTCAATGCGACGTGTATAAAGGCAGCCATGTTTTTTCCCGAATATTCACTGCCAGCCTTTGATATCGAAGCCTGAAAAATTACGGAACAGCTGCTGGTGGTATTGGCGATAGAGTCAGATTCAGTAAAATATCTGACTCGAGAGTATTAATCTTTAACGTTGTTTCATTGAACAGATTACGGACTGTGCTGTATTCTATATTCATAGACTATGGTGAACATGGTTAACAGCCCTAAGCTGGCACATAGGCTTCAGTCATTTCCCCAACGCCATCACGTAGCTTCCCTGTAACTTTTACTATACATATTTTTATAGTAATTGTTCCGGAGAACTTTCCTCTTTGTAATATATTATAAATATTCATTAGGTTTAATTAACATTTGTTAGTTTTATTCCCCACCAACATAGATAAATTCTATATATGTGAACTAGTTAGGACTTTATAGAGACTGTGAGGTATTATGGTGGCTGCAGTAAGGAATACTGCGTTATGGGGTAATGGATGGTTGCTCGGATTGAGGAATCACAGAGCCGAGTTCGAATTCCATTTATTGGCTAAGAATCTTGTGTATACCTATTCCATTTCATAAACTCTTATAAATTTACCTTAAAAATTGTGTTTGATTAAGGATATATATATATATATATATATATATATATATATATATATATATATTATAATTGTTTTTTAAAAGATATATAATCATCGCAACACCGAAATTCACATGTTTCAAAACTGAAATCTCGATTTAAATTCAATCATATAAATTAAATTTAAAATTTCCGTTCCATTTTCAAAAGAACTCTGAATAATTATAAACCTCATTGTTCTTCCCTATTATATATATATATATATATATATATATGTATGTATAGTGCTGCGCAAAATTATGTGAACCACTGAGGTAATATTTTAAAAGTTTTCCAGATAATAAGCAAATGTTAATTAAACAATATTCAGTAAAACTACAACGAGTTTAAAAAAGAATTTTTTATTTGGAATAACAGTATTAATTAAAAATTTAAAATTAACAAGTGAACCCTTATCTTTAATATTTGGTCACTCCCCATTTTGATGTCACGACATTGAACTGCCTTTTTCCATCATTTTCCTGACAGTAGTGAGCGTCAATCTTTGACGGCTCATTTTGGTAAAACTCACACAACTACTCGATGTTACCGGGTTTCTTGCATATATTTCTTTCTTTAACTTGAATTTTTCAATTGGGTTTAAATCAGGAATTTGGTTAGACCATTCCAAGACCTAAAATTTCTTTTTTTCGAATTCTTTCTTTTGTGGATTTGTTTTGATGCTTCGGATCATTGTCCTGTTGGAAGATCCAGGCCCGACATAAACCCAGCTTTTGAACTGAGGACAAGACACTTGCGTTGAAAATCGCTTGGTATCTTGCAGGGTCCATTGTGCCGTCAATGCGTACAGTTTTGCCTGTTCCAGCTGCAGCAAAGCACACTGAAATGATAATACTACCACCGCCATGTTTAACTGTTGGCACCAAATTCTTCTCCTCAGATATATCACTATCATCCCTCTCCAGAATACCTAGTTTGGTCTCATTCGATCATAAAACATTTTGTCAGAACGATTCTAGTTTATTAACACGCGGTTTGGCATAGTTGATCAGAGCTTTTTTGTGATTTTTCTTAAGCAGTGGATTTTTTCTAAGCATTAATTCCCCTCTCCAAATTCTCCACCGACTTAACCAGGTATTAATCTCACACTCTTTGAGTCCTGTCACTGGATCTAACTAAGGCAGCGGAGAATTGGAGAGGGGAATTAACAGAAGATATCTGATAACTGATATCCATTAGACATGGCACGTGGAACTAGAACAGTCTACCCCAGCGAGTGAAATAAAGGGTTCAGTTCGACATTCCAACCACCTGAAAAAGGCTGGAGCGTACAACGGCCGAAAAGTTGTGATAAATATGGCAACAAAGATGAGGATGATAGTCCGAGCAATGCAAAGAGTGTACATAATGCCTCATCTCAGAAATATAGAGAGATAATTAAAATTAATCCGTTTCTGTATATGTTGTCATTGTTTACTTTAAGTTACGTTTTGTGAGCAGATATGATCGATCGAGAAAAATCATCAAAAAGCGTGTACTTATAAACAGTAATTCGGACTTTGCTAAGCAGAAGCTGCTCTTTAGCTAAACGGTGTAGCCCGTCAGTTCAAAATGACGGCTTCAGCATAGGAATACAGGTTTGATTCATGTCGGAGAACGCATATTTTACTTAAATAAATTGTATCTATAAAAATACCGAATTAACAGAATATATATATATATATATATATATATATATATATATATATATATATGGAAAAGGTTAAATTATCCCAATTTTTATTTTTATCTATCTTGCTATCTCTCTCTCTCTCTCTCTCTATATATATATATATATATATATATATATATATATATATATAATAATAATAAAAAAAAGGCTTAAACACTAATATTCCATGGTAATAATTTATTCCATTGGAATCGTAAATACGATCCAATTCATCAGACCTACAAATTCAAAAAGAAAACAGAAAAAAACAACTCCGGAAATAAACATAGAATTTAGAGAGAGTGTAAGTATGAGAGTGTGGGACGAATGTTAGAGCTATAGAGAGGGGTAACAGACGAGAGAAGGTGGGAGATTCAAATTTAACAGAGCGAAGTTTTAGAGACGGTTTAAATGAGAGAAATATGAATGTTGTCGGATGTCTAATACATTAAAGATTGGATTGTATTTGCGATTCCAATGGAATAAATTATGGCCATGGAATATTAGTGTTTAAGCCTTTTTATTATATCCTTACTCTGTCCTGGACATTGAGTTCTACCCGGATTCTATCCTCTTGGAATTTTTTTATTCAAAAAATATATATGTATGTGTATGCACCTATGTATATATATTTATATATTTTGCATATATATGTGTATATTTACCACCAATATTAGCTATATATATATACATACATACATACACACACACACACACACATACACACACACACATATATATATATATATATATATGAACTCAAATATGAATATTTTAATATATGTGTAAATCATTTCAAATAGTTTCAAATGTTAAGTATGAACAATAACATATATTTGTGCGTATCGCTAAAGACTCACTAAAGACACACAGGGAGATTCTCTCAGTTTCAAACGGACTTGACAAAAAGATAGAAAAAAAATTGTTATTACCGCACCAAGAAAAGATAACTCTGCTGAAAATAGGTATTGCCCCAAAAAACAGGAACCAGAGAAAAAAAAAAAAAAAAAAAAAAAAAAAAAAAAATGGCTCAGACGAGAAGATATTCTTGACAAATGAGACGAAACAGGAAAAAAAAAAAAAACCCAAAAAACAAAAAAACATAAAAACAAAGATCTTAAATGTGTACGACTAATTTCCCACCGGATTTATTTAACATAAACAGCGAGACGAAACGAAGAGAACGAGAAGACCCAGGATTTATTATTGCCAGTCATAATTTTAACAACAAACATAAGAAACCCAGAAAACAGTATGCAAGGTCGTTAGCCAAAGAGACCTTTCAAAATGTGAGTTACATGTTGGGGATGTCAAAATCAAGCGGCTGCAGATATTTAACTATCTGGGTCGTGTCATGAAAGGGGATGGAAAATATACCATAGAAATCCAAAGTTGCATGAGATTAGCAAAAAATGTCTTCCACAATCTAAACAAAGTATTATAAACGTAGGAAAATGCCCTTAAAAACGAAAAGGCTGCTGAGGAGGGGACGAAAATCAGGGAATTTAAGGAAAATATAAGTTGCAAGGAAACTGTCCGATCGAGAAGTGAAGGCTGGACAATCTTCTCACAGATGATGAAGAGATTTGAAGCAACAAAAATGGGGTTTAATAAAATTAATTACGAAGAGAGGAAAAATCGTTAGCAGCAAAGCAAAGAGCGCAGAACTGCTGTGTCATATTGAATGTCTATGTTAGACAATCTCCACACAGATGAAGAAAGGACTGTCAGATAGATAGATAGATAGATAGATAGATAGATAGATAACGAACAAAATGACATAGATAGATAGATAGATAGATAGAGAGAATATTCATAGTCAAAGATAGAGAGAATATTAATACAGTCATAGATAGATAGATAGATAGATAGATAGATAGATAGATATGAATGGAATGGCATAATGAATAGAAGTGGGTAGATAGATAGATAGATAGATAGATAGATAGATAGAATATTCATAGTCACAGATAATATTAATACAGTCATAGATAGATAGATAGATAGATAGATATGAATGGAATTCCATTTTAAAGATTTCATTCTGATTTAAATTTTTCATTCCGGTTTAAAGATTTGATTCCGGTTTAAAAAATTCATTCCGGTTTAAAGATTTACAAGCTGTGACTGCTGTTGTTGTTTTTGGCGGAATATCGGACTGAAGTAGGCAGTATTTTCTCGAATACAGCGAAATATTCGTTGATTTTCCAGAAACCTTCAGAGAAGCGAATTCTTTAACTAAATACACACGCACTTCAGATTGTGAATCAATTATTATAAAAGGACAGTGGTTAGTATAAAATGCGCATTTGTTGTTGATTCCTTTGTTAGGATGATTGGTTAGTATTTTAGCGGCATGTCAACCTCTATGGGCTATTTAATGCCGAAATTTAAATATTTTCAACAATTGTATGCCTTCAACTACAGAATCTATTTTTGGTCACCCTCCCCCTATAAAATGCAATGCCAGGAATTCTGCTCTAAATAGGCATTGTTGGTTATCCTACTACAGATATGTATTATGGCACTTTCACTATAAATATGCACTCCTACGTCGACAGAGATTCGCTTAGGGGTCACCACTTTACCATGGCTGGAACCCTAACAGGTGCTACCACTCCAGTGAACCTGGGAATAACAGCAGAAGATGTCATTACACGCTCCTCTAAAACCTCCAGTCTCACAATCAGAGTGCTTGCTGCCGGATTCTTTTGTCAAGGGGAGGAGATCCATTCTGTATTGACAAAAGGGTATTAACATAAATATATGTGTCCTATCATATTTTGATTTCGCCTTCGGATGAATAAGACTAGACCAAAGATGCAGCATTGCTATTACGATCGAGTTGGAGCTATACAATCCTCACATTTTATAGCCTTGATAGAATCAAACATCACCTACGCCTTCTTGAAGGAAATGAAAGAAAGTATTAAAAAAGAATGAACTCAACAAATGGACGAAAATAGAAATAAATAAAGAAAGAAAGAAAGAAAGAAAGAAGAAAAAGAGAAATAAAGAAATAAAAAGAACGAACAAACGAAGAGTGACAGAAAGAATAAAGATAGACATAAAGAAAGGAAGGAAGAAAAAAGAAAGAGAGAAAGAAGAAACGAACAGGCAAACGAAAAAATGAAGAAAGAATGAACCGATGAATAACGAATGAAGAAAGAAAGAAAAAATGAAAGAGAGAAAGGACGAAAGAAAGAAAAATGAATAAACGAATGAAAGAAAAAACAGAAACGAAAGAAGACAGTATGAAATAAATAAAGA
Organism: Acanthosepion pharaonis; assembly: GCA_903632075.3. NCBI lineage: Eukaryota > Metazoa > Mollusca > Cephalopoda > Sepiida > Sepiidae > Acanthosepion > Acanthosepion pharaonis. Next base: position 346,583 of record CAHIKZ030000636.1, read on the forward strand.
AAGAAAAACAACAAGCGAATGAAGAAAAAGACAGAAAGAAAGAAAGGAAGAAAGAAAAAGAGAGTAAACAAACGAACAACAAAAAAAAAAGAAGGGAAGAAATAAATAAAAAGAGGAAACGAACGAAGAAAAAACAGAAAGCAAGAAAGAAAGAAAAAAGAAAGAGAAAACAATAAACGAACGAAGAAAAAGACAGAAAGAAAGAAAAAAAAAGAAGAAGAAAAAGAACACAGACAGAAAGAAAGAATAAATGAAGGAAAAAGCACAAAGAAATAAAAATTGAACAAACGAATGGAGAAAAAAACCGAAATAATGAAAGAAGAAAGAAAGAAAACAAGAAAAAATGAACGAAGAAAAGGACAGAAATGAAGAAGAAAAAAACAAACGAATGAAGAAAAGACGAAAAGAAAGAAACATGAAAGAAAAAGAAGAAATGAACGAAGAAAAAGAAAGAATGAAGAAAGAGAATAAACAAAGAAAAAAGACAGGCAGAAAGAAAGATACAAAAAAAGTCGGAAAGAAAAAAAGAAAAAGACCAAACGAATCATGAAAGAAAAAAGAAAGAAAGAAAGAAAGAAAGAAAGAAAGAAAGAAAGCGTGACAGTTCGTAAGACAGTTTGAATTCTAGGCGAACATAGAGACCATTCTAGGAACAATAATTCCAAAGATTTCCCCAAACAGTACCGTTCTTTTGTTGCATTTTCAGACAACATCATTTTTAAATGTCGAAACAAACGGAAACTCATTTGGAATCCTGCCCAACTCACTTGAAGCAAAGGACATCAAAACATATTAACAATTCCTTGATAGTCGCGTGTGTTGTTCTGTGATAATAATGCAAGGAACGCATCAAATTAAAATCACTTCCACTAAAAGAACATGTGGAATGATAGTGTGACGTCATCCCCTGGTCGCAGCGCCAACTGTGACGTCCTATCCTGGTCTACCACGGCACCAACTCTGACGTCCTCGCCGCGGCGCCAGCTTGTTCGCTCCTCGCTGCTCCGTTCGAGTGTCGCCGCTCCAAACGTGACGTCCGCCTGTTGCGTCAGTCGTGTTGTCTCGTCCTGTGACGACCAACTGGCTTGGTATCGGTCGCGGCACCCAAATGTGACGTTCTAACCTTTTGGTGATTCGGGTGGGAATCTGGTTAGATTTGATATCAGCCTCGTCGTTCCCAACTCGCTTCCAAAGTAACTGCATTGATCTCCAGTCTGCCTACCCACGTTGTGAAATGATCTTAGGCAGACGAGATCAATCAGTAGTTGGGGCCGTAATGCAAATCGGGTTCAACGGGGGTGACACCACACAAATATGCATAAAAGAAAATAGAATGAAAACTCAAAAGTTCAAGATATCAAAGAAAAAGATAACAAACTTTATGTCTAGTTGTTCGATACATATGACTGCGTCTATCTCCCGACCCGTTCTATGGATTGTGACACGTTGTTTTCCGTTAGGCGAGTTTTAACGCTTCAAGTTGTTTGCTCTTTAAGAAATTGGTTTTTCGGTGTGTCTTCGGACGAAAGTCGAAAAAAACTTATTTTGGTGGTCTGGATCTAAGTCGCTCTTCAAAATAATTGTTCTTGGATTGAAGAGGAGTCCGGAATGTGCGTGAATCTTTCAAGTCAGCTATCTGCGAGGCGGAACCAACTTAACTTGACTGAAACTGCAACTCCACTCAACTGAACTGAACTGAATTGAACTGATTTCTGCTTGCTGCGGCTTCGCTTATATGGACGCCGACCAAAACCGGGGTGGTTTTGTCGGCGTCGGGGGTTCCTCGATAATTCTAAATACATATCCACCTCTTTTATTTCTGGTTAGGAATTTTCCACTCTTTTCCATTTTTGGGAGCCTTTTCTTACTCCCACCTTCTCACCATACTTCAGAGGGGCGTGAGCTGCACTCCCCACTTCTTCGTAGCAGCTTCTCATACTTCTCCTCTGGATGGGCGGCGAAACCCTCCTTCGAGCGTCACGTGATCACCACTCGACCAATGGTGTCTTAGTCGGGCGTGGACGAATCCGCGGCTTTGTTTCAGGAAAAAAAATATCTTGCTTAACTAAAAAAAAAAAATGATCTTTTCTTTTCCTTTTCTTCCACTTAATCGCAGTTATCATTCTCTCTAGCCGCAAACAGGATAATATGAACGACGGTGGTCATAACTCTTGTTCTACACCTGGGCTTCGTCAGTCATCTTATCGCTAATTATCAGAATGGGTGGTCTTTTTAACACGGCCAGACATCGCCCGAAAAGAACATTTCTAAGTTCCCATTCATTTCCTTTCGGTACATATTTCTGATAACATAATTTTATTATCGCAGGCCAAAGATGTTCCGTCGAAAGAAATCGGTCAGTGGACACATCCTGTGCGGCTTTTGACACAAATTTTTCATATCTATCCAAATCCCTTTAGTCCACCTGTTGTCCGTCACTTATCGAAATAACATTTTCATTTGGATTTTTCTTTGGCCATCAGTTTGTTTACGCATCCCAGATAACACAGCCGTCGCCAAAACACACCCGATTCCTTTATCCACTCAGATTTTCCCTGTCATTGTAATGACACTCTTTCGCCATTTGTTACTTATCAAAATATCCTTTAACCATTGTCTCTTAGCCGTGGTGTTCTGCTTATCATCCACGTTTTGGGTCTCGCCTCTCTTTTGCCTTCTTTCCTTTCTTTTCTTTTTCTGCCTCGGTAAATGGTGCCACAATAGTATTGATACTATAACCAGGAATTTCATTTTTACATTTTTTCATATTACTATAAATTAAGCATTCGAAATCATGAATATAAAAAAGAAAAAGAAAATTTTGAAAACGGTAATCGGGAAAGTCCTGATTATTATGTAAATGATGTTAAGTATAAGACACCTTTTTGTTGCCATTTTCTCTAAACGTATTCAGTTCATTGTATTCTCATCATCCTTCGGTAGAACTATATTTCTATTGCTTCATGTCTCTTCTTCATCTGTGAGGAGATTGCCGATCATTCTTTCATGTAAAAGTACGGCACCATTGTATCTTGATTTTAAGGAAATGCCAAGATATCAGTGCTCGGAAGGGGCTTAATGGTACGTGTCAGATAAATAGGATATTTCATTTCGAGTCAAAAATGAATATTAATTGCCAAGGCTTTATTTAAGAAATTCAGACAACTTAAGAATATTACTACTTGGTGGGAACAAGAGAAATAAAATGAAAGAAATACTAGTCAAAAATGAATAATAATTGCCAAGGCTTCATCTAAAAAATTCCGACAAATTAAGACTATTACTACTTGATGGAAAAGCAAGAGAAATAAAATGAAAGAAATACTAGTCAAAAATGAATGATAATTGCCAAGGCTTCATCTAAGAAATTCAGACAACTTAAGACTATTACTACTTGGTGGAAAAACAAGAGAAATAAGATGAAAGAAATACTAGTCAAAAATGTATAATAATTGAAAATGCTTCATCTAAGAAATTCAGACAACTTAAGACTATTACTACTTGGTGGAAAAGCAAGAGAAATAAGATGAAAGAAATACTAGTCAAAAATGAATAATAATTGATAAAGTTTCATCTAAGAAATTCAAACAACTTCAGATTATTACTATTTGGTGCAAAAGCTATAAGATGAAAGAAATACTAGTGAAAAATTAATAAGTACTACTAAATAAGAAACATAATTTGATTATATTTCGGTATAAAATAAAATATCTTATATTTATATCCATTTTGATTGAATTGCGATAGAAACGAGCCCATCTAATCAAAAATAGACGCATGAAATAATTGCCTACAAAATTATCCTTATTTATTCAGTTTTGCTTTAAAGAATTATTCTGTCAATTCTTACTTCCAAAACGACATATCTAATGTCTTGTCGCTGACGCCAAGGTCATATTATGTACGATGTGGAGGCGGGGTTTAAAAGAGGAACGGAACGAGATTCGGTGAAAGCGTAAATTGGATCATTAAAGCTGAATGCGAGACAGCGATGGCGGAGGACGAGGATAAAAAAATGGAAACCGGAAGAACGAAATTAGGCTTTTGATGAATGCTAAGAAATTTGAATCTCGAAGACTTGTAGAAAAAAAAAAAAACCCAAAAAACAACGTATGATATACTGGCGCCCGTAATGTCTGAGAGAGAGCAATATTTTCGCGTATTTATCGATTTTTGATTCATAATATAATATATCTCATCACCCAGAGAGATAATTACTAAGTATAGTTTAGTCAGGCACAAGGTCATAGGTTTGTGTCGCGAATGGTATTTAAGGTTAAGAAAACGGCTAAGTTAAAGATTTATCAACACATTTGTCGGTTCAATATCGAATATAAAATTCCTAATTACTAAGTATAGTTTAGTCTGGCACAAGGTCATAGGTTTGTGGCTTGAGTGTCTTTAAGGTTAAGCTGGGTTAAGTTAAAGATTTATCAACACATTTGTCGGTTCAATGTCAAATATAAAATTCCTATAGGATCAAGATCACAATGAAATTCTAGATAAGTAGACATAGGTAAGATTTACCCCCGGATTCAAAATAGGTGGTCACAAGTGACTATTACTACTTGGTGGAAAAGCAAGAGAAATAAAATGAAAGAAATACTAGTCAAAAATGAATAATAATTGACAAGGCTTCAGCTAAGAAATTCAGACAACTTAAGACTATTACTACTTGGTGGAAAAGCAAGAGAAATAAGATGAAAGAAATACTAGTCAAAAATGAATAATAATTGACAAGGCGTCATCTAAGAAATTCAGACAACTTAAGACTATTACTACTGGGTGGAAATGCAAGAGAAATAAGATGAAAGAAATACTAGTCAAAAATGAATAATAATTGCCAAGGCTTCATCTAAGAAATTCAGACAACTTAAGATTATTACTACTTGGTGGAAAAGCAAGAGAAATAAGATGAAAGAAATACTAGTCAAAAATGAATAATAATTGCCAAGGCTTCATCTAAGAAATTCAAACAACTTCAGATTATTACTACTTGGTGAAAAAAATAAGATGAAAGAAATACTAGTGAAAAATTAATAAGTACTACTAAATAAGAAACTAGAGATAAAAAACTGAAGACATAGGTAAAGTTTACAGGAGAGTCAAAACGGTAGGCATAAAACCGGTTTAGACTAAAGTCAAAAAGTTAAACCTAAGTCCGGTTTACACTATAGTCAAAAGAGTAGACATAGGTTCGATTTACATTTAAACAGTCAAAAAGGCAGACCCAGGCTCGGTTTAAACGAGAGTTAAACCTGAAGACCTAAACCCGATTTAGACTTAGTCAAAATGGTGCACATAATTCCGGTTTTCCCTACAATGAAAAATGTCGATATAAGATCAGTGTACACTATAGTCAAAAGGGCAGACATACGTACTTCTTACAATATGTTTGGTTTGTTTTGTTTTACGGCCTATCAACCTCAATAGGTTATTTAATGCCGACAAAAATTTCATTGTTTTTCCAAAAATATACTTCTGGTAATATTTTTTCTTTCAAAACTCTATTTTTGGTAATAATTTTCCTTTGCTTGTAATATATTTTTCAAAATAATTATAGTTGGTATTTTTTTTATCCAAAAATGTATTGTTGGTAATATTTGTTTTTTTTCAAAAATGTATTGCTGGTAATAATTTTTTACAATATATTTCTGGTATTAAAACCTATTTTGACACTTCCATAGTGTTTTGACCCCATTTTGGGGGTTAACTATTTGCCCATACCGCGGATGTAGTTTATCGTCATACCCAAGACGTGGATGAAGTTTATCGTCATACCCAAAACGAGGATATAGTTTATCGTCATACCCAAGACGAGGATATAGTTTATCGTCATTCGTCATACCCAAGACGCAGATGTAGTTTACCGTCATACCCTAGACGCAGATGTAGTTTATCGTCATAGTATTTCTGGTATTAAAACCTATTTTGACACTTTCATAGTGTTTTGACCCCAGTTTGAGGGTTAACTATTTGCCCATACCGCGGATGTAGTTTATCGTCATACCCAAGACGCGGATATAGTTTATCGTCATACCCAGTTATAGTTACAGTTTTAGACTAGAGTCAAAATGTCATAGATCCGGGAAAGGTAAAAGTCAAAAAGTTAAGCATAGATCCGGATTAAACTTTAGTGAAAAGGTAGTCAGAAATCCGGATTAGGAACGTGTCAAAACGTTAGACTGTTTGCACTAAAGTCAAACTGCTAGAAATGGATCCAGTTTATAATAGTGTCAAAATGGTACAGGAAGATAATGTTTAGACTAGTGTCTAAAAGGTAGACGTAAGTCCAGTTTACAGTAAATTCAAAAATCCGGTTTAAAGAAGGGTCAAATATGTTCACATATGTCATATTATTGGCAAAAATGTCCAGTTTACACAAGAGTCAAAAAGACAGATGTCACGCTTGACCGAAAATGGTAGATGTAAGATTGTTTTGCAAGAGGGGGGAAAAGGTTTCCATGAGATTCTAAAAAAGGTAAGATATATGAGAGATTTACTCTAATTACAAAAATGTAGACACAGTCTCTGTTTACAGCAGAATGAAAACGACCTAGGTCACTCTTTTTGGCTTTATTTAATGTCAAATATATCTCATAGGGCAGAAATCACTCGGAATTGATATATATATATATATATATATATATATATATATATATATATATATATATATATACTAGCGGTAAAGCGCGGCGTTGCCCAGGGGTGTAACAGTAAGAGATAGATCAAGTATCGACCATCATATAGACTGAAAAATAAAATTGACAAAGATTATTGTTTAAGGTTGACGGACACGCATGTCTTAATTAGTTTTTTTGTTTTTGTTTTTTTTTGTTTTTTTTTACGAATTGGTCAAACCCAAACTCAAACAAAAACATTGTTTTCAATCGTTATGAGTCTACCGATTGAATAGAATTTTATTATAAACAATTGTCTTGTAAATGGAATTTTTAAAGCATTCTGAATGTAAAAATAAAGAAAAAAATGTGCAAGACAATAAGAAACACTACCTGCCAAAAAAAAAAGTGAAGTTTTGTTGAAATCGGTTGAAAAATATAGGAAATCCGATCCCATATATAAAGGAACACACACACAAACAACCTGGGTTTTATGATAAGTATAACTCGATATGAGTTGTCCCCCTTTCATTCTGGCGACTTAATGGTGTTTCAAATTGATTTCGTGCAAAAACAATTGTGTTTTTCCAATTTTTGGCGCTGTTAGAACCACCACAAGGTAATTTTATGCAGTCCTGTGAAGTTTTGTTGAAATCAGTTGAAAAATGTAGGAAATGCGATCCAATATATAAACGTACACACACACACACACACAAACAAACAATCTGCGTTTTATAATAAGTAAGATATGAACATAGGTCGGGTTTAAACTAGAATAGAAAGTAGAGACCCAACAGAATAAAAACTCTTAGCCAACACATAGAGGAATGCAGAGGACAAAATCTGTCAAATTTTAGTGTCTTCCCATTCTACCAATGCGACTACAGATGCACTGAACAGAGGCGGATTAATAAGGGGACATTTTTCATCAGCAATTCCAAACCCATGCTTAATTCATTGCATAAATAGATTCTAAAAAATTCCCCTTATCCTAAACGACAAGCGAGTTACGCCCCTTGATTTTCATTTATTTTCATTTGTTCAAAATATAGGCATCATTAGAAGCAGTTAAAAACTTTTTGAAAAGTTGAGCGAAAGCGGTTAAAATATAAAGAGTATAAAAAAGGAAAATAACAAATTATTTTTCTAAAAAAAAAAACACTGAAAAGCCAATTGTAAGTAACACAGTTTTAATTCATCTCTGTAAGAAAATTCATATATTATAAATAAATATCAGTTTTTTTTTCTAATTCTAATTTTAGTCTATACATTAAGTATTTGTACAGAATCTTTCTAACAATTTTCTTACACACACACACAAATATATATATATATATATATATATATATATATATATATAGATAGATAGATAGATAGATAGATAGATAGATAGATAGATAATATTAGTGGTAAATATACACATACACATGTAAAATATATAAATATATATACATACATGCATACACATACATATATATTTTGTATAAAAAAAATTCCAAGAGGATAGAATCCAGGTAGAACTCAATGTCCAGGACAGAGTAAGGATATAATAAAAAGGCTTAAACACTCTCCCCCCGCTCTTATTCTGATCTTTAACATTAGATCGTCTATGGTGTGCGTATGTCACCACGAAATGTATCTTTAATGTATTAGACATCCGACAACATTCATATTTCTCTCATTTAAACCGTCTTCAACTCACCTCTCTAAAACTTCTCTCTGTTAAGGTTTAATCTCCTACCTTCTCTCGTCTGTTACCCCTCTCTTTAGCTCTAACATTCGTCCCACACTCTCATACTTACACTCTCTCTAAATTCTATTTTTGTTTCCGGAGTTGTTTTTTCTGTTTTCTTTTTGAATTTGTAGGTCTGATGAATTGGATCGTATTTACGATTCCAATGGAATAAATTATGACCATGGAATATTAGTGTTTAAGCCTCTTTATTATATATATATATATATATATATATATATATATATATATATATTGAATACCATATGTATTTTTTCTTTTCTCCTCAGTAATTTTATGATTTTAAACTTAATAAATTAAATTTAGATTTTAAAATTTTGACTTTTAATTTTAATATCAAATTTTATCATATAATCTAATACTTATTGGTTAGAATAAATTATTTTTTAATATAAACCCAACTTTAAAGCTCTGAATAGCTATTATAACCTTACTTCGTTGTCAAGTTTTTTTTTTAATTTTCCTATACTCGTGTTTTGATTGGTCATTCTAGCTTTTGTAACAACTTTTTCCCCTTACGAAGGATCGTTAATTAATTTGAAACTTTTAAAATCATTTATTCGAGGGTGTTGAAACAAAATGGCTATTTTTGTAGTGATTTTATAACATATTTATGTTATAATTTTTAAATAAATAATCATATATATATATATATATATATATATATATATATATATATATATATATATATGCACGTCCATTTTTGTGTAACAATTGATGGGCAGTATGTAAAATAACGATGACCCACCCGGTGCCGTGTTAATTTAGTCCAGTTGACGAGTATTTTTATTTAGAACTCATTTTTAGAAATTTGTTTTAAATTTAAAAAATTATAATCAACAAAAAAAAAAAAAAAAAAAAGGGGGACAAAATATAAATAAAAAAATATCTGATGATATGTTGCACTTAGGACGAAAAATAAGCAGAATCCGAAATTACAGATTGAATCTACGGAATCAAGGATTACTCTGAACTTCCAAAGTTTATACAAAAAATATTGTGCTTTGGTAATTTTTGGTAGTAAACATAATTTATATTCTTTATGATAACAATTAAAAGCTTATACAATTAAATAATTAGATAGTTTTAATGCAGTTTTTATGTTGCGATTCGAAGTATATCTTATGGAATTTGGTAAAAGCTTCAGAACAAATAAATTAAAACAGATATATGTCGGGTGATACGTTGCTCATAGTAGGATGAGAAATAGGCAAACTCTAAAATTACAGGTTGAATCTTCGGACTGTCAAGTATTATTCAAACCTTCCAAAGTTTACACAAAAAAAATGTGCTTTGGCATCCTATGTAGTACACATTATTTAAGTTGTAAATATGTAGCATTTAGGAGGATAAAATATAGATATCTTTCCTTGGGTGCTTATAAATTATACACTGTTCAATCATTAACGTTAAAAACGAACTATTTTAATTTACAAAATTGTAACTGGATTAAAAGAAAAGCCTTTACAATATAATAAACTAGCAGCATGACCCGGCGTTGCCCGTGCTTGATTCAAAAATCGTACGACTCATACAGCAATCGCTATTACTTGACTTAAAATATTTTTGCCCTTCCTTGACTTTAAAGGAGTGCCCTTTTCCGTGTTGAAGTTGCTACATGCCTTACTTCTTGCCTATCTCACACTGCGAATTTTTTCTAAGCTCTATATTAAACATTAAATCTGTTACAAAAAAAGAACTAAACAAAATGAACACAAAACGACCAGCTTTAAAAAAGGACTTGTAACTGGAAAAACCGAATGAAAAAAGAATGTTAACAACAAATACTTTTTCACTCCAACCCAGTTCTGCGGAATCAGAATCAAGGTTGAGTTTAAGCAAGCGAATGAGCCAATTGGAGTAAAGTGCCATGAAGATTTAAATTTTTCCCACTTGTGACGAATGCAGCTATCGATTTTTTTGGATGCTAGTTAACATTCGTGTCAGTCAGCTGTTGGCTCTCACGCTGGCCAATAGAATCTTCCTGCCTATTTGTGGCAGCCAGCTATTGCCTCTCACTCTGGCCAGTAGAAAATGGCCGCAAACTACATGAAAACTGCTGTAGAAGCATGAAAAAATCGATTCTTTCCACTATCGATGGGAGTTGGGAAATGCAAAGTCTGTCTTGGCCTTCCCGCTAACTTAGAGCATGTGCATGTAAATTTTGGTGCAAATCCGTCGAAAATTGCGGCCGTGCATTCGTTACACCCCCCACACACACACATACTGCCTTTTATAGATAGAGATATTACTTATGAGACATTCCTTCTTGCCGTCAAATTTGACTGCACGGTACTCTAGTAAGAATATATTAGGTAGCTAGACATATGTTCGGTTTAAAGTAGACAAAGACACTATGTATTGGGTTCTTTAATGCCGAATATAATCTGCTAAATCTCGTGCCACGATGGCGTCTAGCTCTCGAATGCCACCTGATCTCTCCAGTTGTCACGAACTTGAAAGAGCGTCGGACACATCATCCAGCTCCAGATTAATCTGCTGGTGGATGTTCTGACGCTTTGAATGTCCCTGCTGGAGATCATGGAGGACGACGTCCTTACAACGGATACATACTCTGCAGTAAGATTTTAGTCAGTTTGCAGATGGCGGGACGACTAGGTAAACGACTCTGGTAGTGTGTTCATTAGGCCGTTGCAAGGCGTGACAAAATCAGCGAACACAGTGCCGAGCGATCGTCCAGAGGATGTTTGGCTGGCCGGACATTGTTGAGTGGGGCACTCGTCACTGGCCACAAGATCGGATCAGTGCACTCCCTCGATGGTCTTCGTAGAGCGTCGGAAGATCTATAACTTTTCAACTTCAAAATGATAATAATCAACTTCAAAATGGACTTATTTTCAGGTAAAAAATTTAATCAACTCCAAAATGGATTAATCAACTTCAAAATGGATTAATCAACTTCAAATTGGAAAACAACATCAAAATGAGAAATAATCAACTTCAAATTAGATTAATTAACTTCAAGTTGAGAATTAATATAATACTAATAAATTTAATATTTATTCTTTTATTTTTATTTAAAAGGGATATAAAAACATATAAACGTTCCTAAGAAATTTATTTAAAAGATTACATCATCTAAATTAATTACAGAGGGAAGTAATCTCTGTATTCCAGATACGAAGTTAGTGCAAGTCTCAGGGGAAATATTATTAATTGCCTCGGAGTTCATCGCTTCTAATTTGCTGAGGCGGAATTCTTTAGTAGTTAATGGTCCCTGGCCATTACCTCTTAAAATCCCAACAATTGAATCTGCCATACTTCTTTTTACGTCAGCTTTAATGACTGACCAAACCTTTTCAAAAGGATTTAACATCGGACTATAGGGGGGCAAGTCTGAAAATTTGGTGTTGCCTAAATTCCTCCTCCTCTACAACTTCTTCAATTGAAGTATGGCAAGGAGCGTTATCAATAACTAAGACAACTCCCCTTTCATAAATTTCATTTGCCTTTCTAAGGCACTCACTGGTTCATTCTTTCGCAGCCTCTTTTTTGAAAGAACCTCTTTTAATTTTATGATGAATTAATCCATTATTACTAATACATCCAATAACATGGAGGTTATTTCCCCTGGATCCGGCCGCGACTGTAGTGCACCTCGTGCCTTTTTTAGAGCGACCTTCTCTTCTTGAAATATGGAGATTAAAATTGGTTTCATCCATATAAAAAATTGGCACACTTTGGGAATTAAATTCTAATAAAGCTAATGCGTAATCCTTACGTTTCGCCTTATTGACATTATTATTGGCAGCTTCTGGTTCATAATGAACCGCTTTTAAAGTAAAGGCCATGGAGTCCAAGTGCTTTCTTATGCATTCTTTTGTCACACGAACCTCATACTTTTCGATCGACTTATTTACAATGTCTTGAAGAGTGACCCTAGGAGAGTTTTCAATTAATTCGGCCATAAAATTCTTATACTCTTGCGTAATTTTATATTTTCTTGCTCCTCCCCTAGAGTCACTCTTATCAGCACCCTGGTCTAACCAACGGTACGCTGTTGGCAGAGGCACACCAATTGTTCTTGCCAGGTCTTTCCAATTTCCTGCTGCGGCTTGTGCAGCTAAAATCTGGGCCTTTTTTTCGCCAGCCACAGTTTTCTTGAGGTAAGTCCTCTTTGGAGCTGTTGCTTATTCTTCTTCAGCTTCTTTTGTGGAGGTTTCTCCAGCATCATCATCAATCATCATTTTTGCCCATACGGGACTTTCTCCTCTTACTTTTACTGTAGCCTCACCCAGTGCTTTCTTGGCCTCTAAGTTGTTTGTATTTTGTTTTTTTTCTTCATCTATATAATGAAGACGAACAGTCAATTTCCTTACTGATGGGGTAAATTAATTGAAAAAATAATTTTCAATTTACCAAAAAAAAAAAAAAATATCTCAATTTGAAGTTGTTTATTCCAATTTGAAGTTGTTTATTCTTATTTTGAAGTTGATTGTTTTTAGGTTTTTGACATTTTCTCAAATTGAAGTTGATTAATCCATTTTGAAGTTGATTGTTCCATTTTGAAGTTGATTGATCCAATTTGAAGTTGATTAATCCATTTTGAAGTTGATTAATCCATTTTGAAGTTGATTGTTCCATTTTGAACTTGGTTGATCCATTTTGGAGTTGATTAATGTTTTTACTTGAAAATAAGTCCATTTTGAAGTTGATTATTCTCATTTTGAAGTTGAAAAGGTATAAATTATGGCTCAGGGACAGTGATTCGTTGAGAATTCTCGTGCTAACATTTTCCTCTGACATGAAATGGAAAGATTATATAGACTCAATTGAGAGCTCAGCAGCTCGGAAAGTTTGCTCACTGGTGCGTGCTACAAATTTTTTCTCGCCCGAATCTTCTGTTTTACACATTTATAAGTCTACTATTCGTTATTGCTTAGAATATTACTGTCACATATCCTCTAACACTCTTGGTATATATATTTAGAGATGCTTGATAAAATCCAAAGAAGAATCTGTAATGTTATTGGTCCTGATTTAGAATCTCGGCTACATTCACTTTCGCAACGCCGTAATATAGCTTACCTCTGAATTTTCTATAAACACTTTCATGGTAATTGTTCTGATAAACTTTCCTTAGACTTTATGAATTAAAGTGCAGTACTAGATTGGCAGTTAGGTCTCATCATTTTACAGTTGAAATAGCGAGATGTAACTCTAATTTCTATGGTACCGGTTACTTTTCTAGCACTTCTCGCCCGTGTAACTCTCTTTCTGCCTATTGCTTCTCGGGCAACCGAGATCTTCAAAAATTTACTCTTTCCTTGTTACGCGACCGAGAAATGTGAACTGCCTCTACTTGATGCTATGTTTTCTTTATGTTTCCATTTTCTATAAAACCCTGTTGTTTCTCATACGGTCGGTACATGATATCCTCAGCATCCTTCTGTAGAAATTTCAACAGTCTCTTGCTGATGTTAAGTATAAGTTTTCTTTTTGTTTCCATTTTCTATAAAATATCGTCGTTGCTCACATGTTCAGTTCATGCTATCCTCAGCATCCTTCTGTAGAAATTGTAACTGTCTCTTCCTGATGTAAACGATAAGTTTCCTTTTTGTTTCCATTTTCTATAAAACGTCGTTGTTGCTCACATGTTCGGTCCATGCTATCCTCAGCATCCTTCTGTAGAAATTTTAACTTTTGTTTCCATTTTCTATAAAATATCGTCGTTGCTCACATGTTCGGTTCATGTCATCCTCAGCATCCTTCTGTAGAAATTTCATCGGTCTCTCCCTGATATTAAGTATAAGTTTCCTTTTTGTTTCCATTTTTTATAAAATATCGTCTTGCTCACACTTTCAGTTCATGGTATCCTCAGCATCCTTCTGTTGCTTCCGGAGATTGTCCTGCATTCGCTATCATATAGGGGGATAGATACCCTATAACAGTTCTTAACTCTTTTTCTTTGTTTCTAAAGAAGATTTTCTTTTTCTTAATACTCTGCTTAGCTTTTGGAAAGCATCTTTCGCTATCCCAAATGCGTATTCGGATCTCAGTTTCTCACTTTTCGTACTCTGATAGAATACTTTCTAGATATTTAATTTTTGTACTTGTTTCATTTTAGTATCCCCGATTTCTAATTTGCACTTTGGCCTCATCCCTTTGATGACATCCATGCATTTTGTCTTCTTCTAGTTTATATTTAGTCCTTTCTTCTTGCTTTCCTTCGCTAACTTCTGTAGGATCTTTTTAGAAATTACCTGAATCTTTTTACAGTATAAATCAAAGCTTTTCAATAGCTCAAGCTGTTCATCGTGTCAATCCCTGTATAAACGACTTGGTGTAATCTACAAAGAATAGGTGTAGGTTTCTCTCTGAATTCATAGGATGATACGTTATTATTTTTCACTATTGTTAAGGGGTCCACCCCTTTTGTATACAAGTGGACTCGCCCAGTGTGTACTTGTACTGCTGCCGGTGAATACCCGGAAGTGAGACAGTGATACAGTGAGAGAATGGGAGTGTGAGGTAACCGCTTTGTAGGAATCACAGTTGCGAGTACGTAGACTCAGAAGGAAGTCATACTTCGATACTGAATTTTCCAGACTGTATATATATATATATATATATATTATTGCTACTAATCGCATTTCTGGATCTACTAACCGTATTACCAATTGTATTATTACGTCAATACATTTATTTGCTATATTTCATTCCTGTGTTTGTCATTCATTTTGAGACCGGATGATATCCCGGAATCCACAGTAACTATTTATATTCGAACTATTGTCCTCGTCTTTATTGTTGCTATTACAACATTTTGGCCACTGTGCCATCTGGCCATCCCCAGGTATATATCAATCTGGGTATCCTAGATGGAATTAATGGACAGTAATTGGGAGACCAAACCCTGGGCCGGCAAGTGTGTACTTGAATTCCCTGCAAACAGGCGAGCACTAGCTGAGCAGTACTAAAAATAAAAAAAAATGGACGAGATTTCCCTAGACATTGTCTGCGAAACGAGAACAGTCTCATGCCGCAAATAAAGAGTTCAGTTCCAAATTTTCTGAAAATTACTCGGTTCGATATACACCTGATGATGCCCGGTAGGTACAGCTGCCGAAACGTTGTGATAACAACAAAAACATATACAATAGTCCCAGTATGAATACTGTAAATAATAGGTGAACGTCTTTTCTCTGTATGTCTTACTTAGTTGTACCTGTTGAGGTAATCACCCGGTCAGTTGAGGATGGTCCGTCAAACGCGCCTGTCGGGTCCAGACGAAAGCCGACCAACAGCAAGCAGAGGTCGAATTCATTCGGACGTGCAGATCCAGTTTCAGTGGTAATCTGGATTAGAAATTACGCGGTCCCAGGTCGCGTGCATACACACTTTGAGGATGGAGTGATCCGGTTTGAATTGTGTTTTCTTCTCCTAGACTGGTTGCCATCCACGGTTATAGGAACCAGTCTCTACTGTTTTTTTTTTTTTTTGGCTATAGGGAGAAGAGATAGAGCTTTCATACCAAGAGTATTAACACATAAGTCAATTTAGTGAACTCGACTTGGATTCGAAATCGGCTCCTCGATTCCTCAATCTGAACAGCTAACCATTATTCCACCGTGCTATATGTCTTACAAGCTCGAATAACATTTTTGATCACAAAATCGAATTCCGTGTTCTTGAGTTTTGACTCAGCAAGATTAGTTTTCTTAACAAATTACAACCTAGAAACGATAATTTAGATAAAAAGATTTTGAAAGCTAAGTTTTTATTCTAATTTTCACAGGTACTTCTATTAAGCAGTATAGCGAAATGCTTGTTACTATGTCACTAATCTTTAGGGTTTATTTATAAAAAACAAAAACAAAACGAAACAAAAAAAAAAACAACGAGGCAATTTTCAGTGTTTATAAGGATAGATTTGATGACGATAAAAATATATTGTGAAATTTATAGTATGATGTCCATATAAATATATTCTGAAAAATATACAATGATGGCCATGTAAATATATTGTGAAAACTATATTATAATTGCAATATAAATTTATTGCAAAAATTATAGTATGATGTCCATATAAATATATAGTGGAAATTGCAGTATGATGGGCATATAAATATATTTTTAAATGTATATTATGATGATCATATTCTAAAAATTATACGATGATGTCCATATAAATATATTGTGAAAATTATACAGTGATAACCATATAAATATACTGTGAAAATTATTCTCTGATGGATACATGAATATATGGTGAAAAGTGTCATATAATGGCTATATTAATATATTGTTAAAATTATACAATGATGATCATATAAGTATTTGTGAATGTTATACAACGATCAACATATAAATATATTATGAAAATTATACAATTATATATATATGGACATATAAATATATGAAAATTACACTATGATGACCATATAAATATATTGTGAAAATTATACAATGGGCATATAAATATAGTCTAAAAGTATACTATAATAAACTTATAAATATATTGTAAATATTATACAATGATTTCCATAAAAATATATTGTGAAAATTATACTACGATAGCCATATAAATATATTCTGAAAATTACTAGTTTAATGCAAATTTTAGGGTGAAAACATTGGCTCGCATGAGAAAACCACTACAGCGTATATTGAGCGATGATGGCCATATAAATATATTGCGAAAATTATACAATGATAACCATATAAATATACTGTGAAAATTATTCGATGATGGATACATGAATATATGGTGAAAAGTGTCATATAATGGCTATATTAATATGTTGCTAAAATTATACAATGATGACTATATAAGTATTTGTGAATGTTATGCAACGATCAACATATAAATATATTATGAAAATTATACAATTATATATATATGGACATATAAATATATGAAAATTACACTATGATGACCATATAAATATATTGTGAAAATTATACAATAGGCATATAAATATAGTCTAAAATTATACTATAATATACTTATAAATATATTATAAATATTATACAATGATTTCCATAAAAAATATATTGTGAAAATTATACTACGATAGCCATATAAATATATTCTGAAAATTACTAGTTTAATACAAATTTTAGGGTGAAAACATTGGCTCGCATGAGAAAACCACTACAGCGTATATTGAACGATGATGGCCATATAAATATATTGTGAAAATTATACAATGATAACCATATAAATATACTGTGAAAATTATTCGATGATGGATACATGAATATATGGTGAAAAGTGTCATATAATGGCTATATTAATATGTTGCTAAAATTATACAATGATGACCATATAAGTATTTGTGAATGTTATGCAACGATCAACATATAAATATATTATGAAAATTATACAATTATATATATATGGACATATAAATATATGAAAATTACACTATGATGACCATATAAATATATTGGGAAAATTATACAATGAGCATATAAATATAGTCTAAAATTATACTATAATGAACTTATAAATATATTGTAAATATTATACAATGATTTCCATATAAATATATTGTGAAAATTATACTACGATAGCCATATAAATATATTCTGAAAATAATTAGTTTAATACGAATTTTAGGGTGAAAACAATGGCTCGCATGAGAAAACCAGTAGAGAGTATATTGGACGATAGTTGTTAACAGGGAAGCATCATCGCTCAAGTCATTTAGCAAGACGTTGTATGTGTATATCCTGTTAGAACTTCGACAGATTCTTCCTGTCTTGCAGCTGCTTGGAATTCTCTAACATGATGCGGTCAATGTATGCAGTTATCGATTAAGCGACTTTTATATGAAACTATTGATCTTTCCTTGTTTAATCTGAAATCAAAGCAGACTTAGTTTTCGTGTGGGAGTAGTACACTGTCGTCCAGTTGAAGAGGTAGACAATCGACATTACATACAGGGTTCAATGTTTCTAACGCCGAGTTGTCCTGCGAGGCATGTGGCTTCCAAACTGTGAGTCCCAGCCTTTTAGTGGGTCACGAGAAAAATAAAATGGGTCGTGACAAAAAAGAAAGAAAGAAAAAAAATGCGCAAATAAGAGCAAAGAGCAGAATATAAACAATTTTAAATGTTGCACAACACACATAAATCATCGCTAGGTTTTCACCAAGGTAAGCTCGTATCATATTTTATTTTTTTTATAAATAAAATTATTGCTGTAGCATAGCTACGGACGATAATGGGTATATCACCATTCATATAAATACAGTAGTAAATGCTGTATGTTGGTCTGCAGTTGGAGATTCATTTTGGAATTTACTTGCTTCACTTCTAGAAGGTGATTACTACTTCTACGCGCTGCTGGAGAATCTTATATGTGCTGTTCGTGTCCTAAGTATTATCGTTCATTACCAACCTTCGTTTGGTTATTCTATTCAGTAACATTCCTTTTACTCTACATTTTAATGATAATTCTAACATTTTTAGGCATTTAAAACAACATGCCTGGCCACATACACAATTCCGGAAAATCCTTGTTGAAAACACAACTATACTCAAAGATGAAAACTAAACAAAAACTAAAACTTCTTGAATCTATATGCATAAAACAGTTGAAACCTAACCTGAACAAAATAAACTATGAAAACTCCATAAATATACTTAAATGTCTATAATTGATAACAGAAGCTAACGGCTTCCCTTAATTAACACTCTCGCGTGATCATGTGTGATGTCATGGGCCGCGGTGAGATTTTCGCTTCCAGTGGCTTTGATTGCACGAGTTTGTTGTTATGTCCGTGTATTGTTTACTTTATTGTAATGTAGTTTTAATCGCTGATGATGGCTTATGTAAGCCGAAAGCTTAGATAGGATTAAAAAATATGTATCAATTTGGTGATTTTCTTTCGTCTTTCAATGATAATGTTATTAAGCTTATCAGACAATATGGAAGGAATTTGCTTAAAATAAATAAAAGAAAAAACCCTTTCTGGTTCTATTTTTTATGTTTACTTTGCCAGGGGACTTATTCGTAGGGATGTACGTTAATGTATTTCTATGTTCACAACTTTTTAAGGCTTTTTCATAAATTTGTTTTTTTTATTAAAATATTATTATCCGAAAAGTTAGTGGACAATCTATGGTTAATTCCTTTGGGTATTTGTTTTAAAACATATTTAGGGTGACACACACACACACACACACACACACATACATATATATATATATTATATATATATATATATATATATATATATATATATATATATACAAATCCACAATTCGCCCTTGCATAGAGTATTGCTGCCATATATGGTCTGGCGCCCCTTCTGTTTGCTTCGGGGTTCTTGATAGGCTCCAGAGGCGGATATGCAATATGGTTGGCCCTGCCCTGGCGTCTCGTCTACAGTCACTTTCGCACAGACCCGCCGTCGCCTCCCTCTGTCTGTTCTACAAATACTTTCATGGAAATTGCTCCGAGGAGCTGCATTCGCTGGTTCCCAGATGTCATGAGTTCCAGCGCCTTACGAGGCTGGCATTCCGCTCTCACCCCTTCACTGTCGAAACTCTTAAGTGTAGCCGTCTCTTCTACTCTAATAGCTTCATGTCTCGCACCTCTCGCTTGTGGAACTCCCTTCCCTATTCCTGTTTCCCTGTGAGCTATAATCTCCAGCTATTCAAATGTAATGTCAATCGACATCTCCAGTTCCCTTAATCTATCCACTACCTTTCTTCTATCACTCCTATCTGATCTTGCTATTTCCTGTAACCCCTTGCATCCTAGTGGCTTCCCGCCTTGCATGGGGTGAAACGCTTAAATAATATATATATATATATATATATATATATATATATATATATATATATGTGTGTGTGTGTGTGTGTGTGTGTGTGTGTGTTCGCATTGAGTTTATCTATCTTGTTCGTCAAACTCCTTGCAAATTAAATGACGGAATTTCTCTCTCCCAAAGCGACTTTTGGCTAAAACTTACCAACGAAATTTGTTTTTCTAAAAGGAAATAATTCTATATTCATACAAATAGATACATCCAATTCTAATATGTGTGGATCAATATATATATATATATATATATATATATATATATATATATATAGATAAATTGTCGATGCTAAATAAATGAACCTAACTATAATTGGAATACGGAGAGAGGATGACGATCCCCATGATCGGATGCGAACGGGTGCTGATCAAAAGTCACCTTACTTGGGCTGAAATAATAAGAAAAAGTTTATGGGCGAAAGTGAACGCTAAAGATTTAGTCTGAATTTGAACTCCGACTCATTGATCCCACTTTTTGTACAGATAACTATAAAGTTACCCACGCACCAAATAAACTTTTTTTTTTTAAATCCAGATCCGTTCTGGACGTAGACGATTATGACCCGTTAATCGCTATGACTTCCCAGAGAAGATAATCGACTTAATTTCCTTCACAGTTCAGATTTAAGACTTTTCCTTCTCCTAGGTTGACTGCCAATTAAACAAGAGTCCTTACTCTAATCTACTAATTCATTTTGCTTAACCCCCATAGTCTTTCAGGGTGTAGGGGATCATAGAATCATTTTGTTTTCTCTATATATAAAACAGAGGATGTCTGTGTGTCTGTGTCTCTGTCTGTCTGTCTGTGTAATACCTTTTCACTCGAGATCCTACCAGCCGATTTTGAACAAACTAGGCACATACATCATTGTACAACGAGATAAGTTCCTAGCGTAAAAAAAAAAAAAAAATCGATTTTTTTTTAAAAAGTCAATAATCGTTAAAACCGATCAAAAATCGATAAATTCAACTTTTTTCTCCGGTTTCTTTCAAACCCGGTAGGTAGGTTACTTACATCATGACGGGCTCAAAGATACCTCAATGTTATTTCTACGCCACTGTGAAAAACGATTTCAACACAAATCGATTTCAACACAAATTTCAAAGTATAAACTCCCTCAATTTTCAAGAAATCTAATATAGACTTCACTCAATTGTAACTAACAATAAGTTGGTTGCTTAATTGAGTTCAGCCATATAATGAAAACCCGCGTAAATAACGAAAAATGGCGATTTTTTTTATTGGTTTCTTTTTTATTCTTCGTTGATCTTTCAACCAATTTTCATAAAACTAAATTGCTTTATTGATATATCCTCTTTTACATCCCTGGTAGCACAAATTGAATTTCAAAAAGTCCAAAAAATTTGTGGTCTGAAGTGGGTCTACATGTTACCTATTTTACCCCTTCATGTCCTCAGAGTACTTAACTGCATTAATTCAAAATGTTTTTTTTAATGTAAATACTTTTAAAGTAATTGAAGAATATAGATTCTGTTACATCTAAACTTGATGCTGTTTTTGCTCCATTCTAATTGAACGTTTTTTCTGATCGGCCAGCTGGGTATGGCTGTTAGTTATTTATAAATTGATCTTTATTTCCGTTGATAGTAGAGTGCTTTCCCGTTAATTTTCCACACATTTTGGAATTAAAACTTTTCTTTCACCTGGACTGGCCACGGTTCAAATCATCAGAGTTACTTTATGCCCTTCCCTAAAACCAAGGCTTTATGACTTTAAGTGCCGTACTAGATTGGCGCCATGATCTCATCATTTTACAGCTAGATGTAACATTTTATACTAACAGTTTCTTTTCTCGCACTTCTCGCCTGCGGAAGTTACTTCCGGTTTTTTGCTTCCTAGTCAAATTTGATCTTTAAAAATCTAAATGCAATGTCAATCGTTATCTTCTGTCTTCTTATTTCTTGTTCTTTTATTGTCATCTCTCCTTAATAGTTGTGTTTTCTCATATTTTCTAATATTCAGTAACCCCCTTGCATCATAGTGGCTTTATTGCCTTTGATCTTTAAAAATGTAAACGCAGTTTCAATCGATATCTTCTGCCCTCTTAATTCTTGATATTTTACTGTCCTCTCTCCTTAATAGTATTTTTTTTTCATATCGTCTAACACGGAGTAATCCTTTGCATCCTAGTGGCTTTATTGTCTTTGATCTTCAAAAATTTAAATGCAATGCCAATCGTCATCTTTTGTCTTCTTAATTCCAGTTCTTTTATTTTCCTCTCTCCTCTAATAGTAGTTTATTTTCATATTCTGTGACACTCAGTAACCCCTTGCATCCTAGTGGTTTTATTGACTTTGATCTTCAAAAATTTAAATACAATGTCAGTCGTTATCTTCTGTCCTCTTAATTCTTGTTCTTTTATTGTCCTCTCTCCTTAACAGTAGTTTTTCTCATATTCTCTAACACTCAGTAACCTCTTGCATCCTAGTGGCTTTATTGCCTTTGATCTTCAACAATTTAAATGAAATGTCAATCGTTATTTAAAAGAAATGTCAATCGTTATATGTGTCTTCTTAATTCTTGTTCTTTTATTGTTCTCTCTCCTTAATAGTAGTTTTTTCCATATTCTGTAACACTCAGTAAGCACTTACATCTTAATGGCTTTATTGCCTTGTTTGGTACGAAATAATAAACAAAAACAAAAACAAAACAAAACCAGGACCATTCAGGGTGTAGGCGATCATAGATTACTTTTTTAATTTTATAACAGGAGCAGATAGTTTCGCCTATCGTCCGGTTCGCGCTTCTCCCTGTCTTTTAAATAGGAGTAGAAGTTTATCCCTTTTTTTCTGTTTAGGATTGGGTTTCCGGATCCTTCAACTTCTGTTCCACTTCCAGTAGACTTTGTGCCTTTGTGGCATTATCGCCTTGACTGGGGTGAAACGATTATAGAGATATGTAAATTGACCCTTTTTTTCTGCGGATAGATAGGGCAATGCTTTTCCGCGGCTTTTTCCGTGGTCTTAAATTCTCAGTTTTCCATCTAGACTATCTTCTAGGCAAGGCTAGCGAACCCAGTCTACCTTGCTATTTAACGCATTAGCCCATAAATTGTGATGGGCGAAAAGAAGAAAAAGATTCATATCGTTTCCAGGTACAACAGTTTAAGCAGTAATTTGAACTCGGCTCGTCGATTACCTTTTCTTCCGCTACGATACTCACGAGGCCAACTGCACAGCCCGTGTTAACAATGTTAGTGCATCGTTGTCGGAACATTGCAATCAAATAGCAATAGTGTTACATTTTCAGGAATTTAGGTTTCACAGCTCGTTGTTTGGAAGATATTAGCTTGATGCAGCCTAACCAAAGCGACTTCTCTCTCTTCGCAACTTCGAAGCATTTTCGCGTCACATTGGCTTTCATCTCCTTTTATCTAGGCGAACATTTAATTATCTCCCCTGATGCGCTCTTCATAGGACTTCGTCTCTTTTTAGGTGTGACTCGGCGAACTCGTCCACTACTTGGCCTACTGGTATAACGTCGCCTCACGTCTGCTGCTCTCCGCCGCACACACTTAATGCGTAGATGTGTGGGCGCACATGAAAAAGGGAGACGTACATTAAAGCATATAAGCAGCCGTATACATTTCAGGGCGGGAAAATATAGGGTAAAAACACGCCCTAGTCATCTATTTCTTTGCCGTTGTCTATCAGTTAAAATGACTACATATAGCCCTCTTTCTTTCGCTCTCCCCATCTATCTTTCTCTCTCTCTTTCGATATATATATATATATATATATATATATATATATATATATATATATATGGGTGTGTGTGTGTGTGTGTGTGTGTGTGTGTGTGTGTGTGTGTGTGTGTGTGTGTGTGTGAAAAATATATAGAAAATAGGAAAGAACGCGTTAGGTAAATAATCCAAAGTTCTTTAGTATTTTTATTATTATTTTTAAAAAATAGTGCTCGATACAAAAGTAGAGCATAAATATAAAAATATGATTCCAACACGCTACATAAGAGTTCTCATGTTTCAAAACAAGAGCCGGAAACTTCAATATAATTATTTGAATTAAATTGAATTAACGTAAGCTCTGTTCCATCTTCAAGTGACATTTTTTTGGAATAACTTATTTCTGAAATTTACGCGTTTTAATAGCATATTCATTATTAAAATCAAAATTTCTATGGTAACGGCTAGAGCAACTGTTTAAAGAAAAAGGGGCGTAAGGTGTTAATAATTTGTATCAGTATAAAGTTACATTCACAGATGTCAAGTCAGGGTAAGGTTGGGGTGTCTAAATTCAAAGCGGAAGATGATTTAGCCTAGTCTGGTTTACGTGTCTATGGAGATTTATTTATTTTTTTATTTTATTTTTTTCTGAAGGGTTTTGTGTATATAAAAACTGCCGTAAGTCGCTAACATTTGTTTTTTGACGATTTCATAAAGGGTTATCTTTTTTTGTAGGGCATTTAAACTATTTATTGGGACTATGGATTTTAAAAATTATTTTATTGTTTGTTTGTATTTATGCTAATTATTCAATGCAAAAATTTGATGATGTCGGCAAAAAACCGTTAACTCATGTTTATTGTTTAATAGATTGTTATTAATTAGAAACTTAATAATGTGTAGTATATATATATATATATATATATATATATATATATATATATATATATATTAAAAAAGAGGGGGTGCCGCAAACGTTTTTGGTTGTAATGTGGATTTATTGAGAAAAATTTTATACTTTGTTTAAACAAAGTATAATATTTTTTCTCAATATTTTTTCTCAATATTTTTTCTCAATAAATCCACATTACAACCAAAAACGTTTGCGGCACCCGTCTTCTTTTTAATATACATACTTTTCTCTCGTTGGAACCACTACAACATATTTCTCTTATATATATATATATATATATATTCTGTATATTTAGGCAGCAATTTTTCATTAATGCATGTTTCATTAAATAATATAGACAAGTTTTGTCTATTTATTTTAAGTAAGTTCCTTTCATATTATCTGATAAGCTTAATAAGATTATCATTGAAAGCAATGGATTAAAAAATATTTATGTTGGTCACACCACAAACCCGCTTTCACGACGCTTGACTTTA
Source organism: Acanthosepion pharaonis (assembly GCA_903632075.3). Lineage (NCBI taxonomy): Eukaryota > Metazoa > Mollusca > Cephalopoda > Sepiida > Sepiidae > Acanthosepion > Acanthosepion pharaonis. The sequence continues at coordinate 371,842 of CAHIKZ030000636.1, forward strand.
CATTTGAGTGATAACTCGAACACTTTTAGGCATTTAAATCAACATGCCTGGCCGCATACACAATTCCGGAAAATCTTTGTTGAAAACACAACTATACTTAAACATGAAATCAATAAACAAAAAGTAAAAATTCTTGAAGCTATATACATAAAATATGAAGCTATATACATAAAACAGTTGAAACCTAACCTAAACAAAATAAACGACGAAATCTCCACAAATATTCTTAAATGCCAATAATTTATAACAGAAGCCATTGGTTTATACCACCGGCTTCCCATACTTAATACTTCTCGTTTTCACTCTCGCGTGGTCATGTGTGACATCACGAGCTGCGACACGATTTTCGCTTCCGAGTCTCGTATACACGAGTTAGTTGTTGCTTTGAAAAATTTTTCTTGCAACAAAAACAGACTATCACTATTGTTTCGTCCGTATATTGGTTGATATATTGAAAAGTAATTGTCATCTTCGATAATGGCTAATGTAAGCCGAAAGCTTAGCTAGGATTAAAACATATATCAATGTGGTGATTTCCTTTCGTCTTTCAATGATAATGTTATTAAGCTTATTATTATTATTAAGCTGAAGAATGTTTTACCGCACTAATCGTGTATTATATATGCACTAATCAAATTTTGGTCAATAAAATGTTAGCACACTAATCGAAGCGCATTAATCGAATAAATATTAATCGATGGATGCGTATATATATATATATATATATATATATATATATATATATATATATATATATATATATTGAGTATTTTATAATAAGTACCGCGCATATAATATATAAATAATAATATATATAATACATTTTATATATATATATATATATATATATATATTTATGTTTATATTTATATACATACTTTTCCATATATATATATATATATATATATATATATATATACACACACACACACACACACACACACACACACACACACACACACAAACACACACACAAACACATACATATATATATATATATATATATATATATATATATATATATATATAAATATTGATAACTAGACTCGTTTCGAAAAACCCTCGAATTGTTGATTTGCTGATCAAATCAATCTCGAGGGAAAAAAAAGGTTTTAAAAAAAGAAAGAGCTACAAACATGGACTTCTGCCGACAAAAAATCGCACAGATGCAGGTCTGAAGCCCAAAGAAAAAACCCCGATACGAGTAACAACTAACTAACAAAAGAGCTCAATACAACCGTAGAGCAGTATATATATATATATATATATGTATATATAAGTTGAGATCAACTATAGACCAAATACGGATCGGAACCCGAAAATGATATGATGAAGAAACCTTTATCCGATGTTTCACTTTTATTAAAGCTTCGTCAGACAATGAGATATGGAGAGAAAAAAAAGAACAATGAATTTATGGTATTTTTTTTTAACTTTTTTGTTGTTTGATTTTCATTGGTCAATCATGAGTCACGTGCATTTGCCTCTTTTTTAAAACAACGTTAGTATCATTTGTGGCGTTCTGTATTCAAGGTGTGATGATAGATCTATCTGAAGTTTCAAGAAATTAACGGATTAATTAAATTGGATGAAAGTGCCATCCTCTCCTTGAATAGAAAGAAGATAATATCAGCAAAATGGTGACGTTCCACACTATTTCAAATAAAAGCTTAGTAAAGAATCCCCCATCAATGCTAGAAAGATCGATAACAGGCAAGGGGAATGAAAAACCTATTTTTTAAAAAATATATTTTAAGATAATGATTTTATAAATTTTAACCGAAAACACTACTAGCTAGTTGTTTCCTTATAGGGAAACGGTTTATACCGTTACAGTTACCATTCCGCAGAACATCGTTTAGGCCTCAAGTCTAGACATTATCTGCGAGAAATTGCCCAGTATTCTCTACCAAATAGGAAGAATGATATTACACTGCATTTAATCATTCTTGTTTCTTTATACTTTGCTTAGATCTTGGAAGGCATCTTTCACTATTATATTGCGTCTGCGAATTTCTGCAATACATTTTTGTCTGTTATAACATATTGCATGTAGCTAAATTCGAGTACTTGTTTGATATTGACGTCTCCAATTTGTATTTTGCCGCTTTAACTCTTCCTTTTGCTAACGACCTTGATATAAACAAGCATACGGTAGCACGAGAGAACAAACGAAAAAAAAAAAAAAAAAAAAAACAGGGCCACCTGTCAGGTAAAAAGAAAAGAAGACAAAAATTGTAAATATAAAATTATTTTGTATTTGCCGAGACAGCGATTGCGAGCGGAATGTCTCTGTGTGTGCATTAACGAGGTTTGGTGATTTTGAATTTGGGTAGATTTGGTAAGGTCTGGGGTTGATGCGTTTGATCGAGATCATGGTAGTGACTATGAGAGCGTTTGGGGTAGATTAGGGAACTCTACTATGTTAAGATTCTGGTTGAATGGGAAATCGGACAAAAACAGCAATAACCAGCCTTTGAATCGGTGTGTAAAAATATCAAAAATCTTGATATATCGTTCCTAATTGTCGCTAGAGTCGTTGTGTGAGGAATGTGATCTTGGAGTTGATGGGTGTGTCGAGTCGGTTGACGGAGGTAACGCTAGTTATGTCGAGAGAATGACTTGGAGTGGATGAATGAATCAACAAATTTGATTATGCCGATAGAGGAGATTCGAGCGGAATGTCGATATGAGATCCTGGTGGGGATGCTTGGAGGAGGGTAAGTCTCGAGTGGATATGTTTGTCAAGTTGGTTTATTTTCAAGTCTTTTTCCCCCCTGCTCTTTGAACTGTCATAGCTGAAACTCCTCTCTCACGTGCCAAACGTCTCATGATCTTCTATAATTGATGTCTTTAGCTCTAAGTTGAAATGAGGATCTCTCTTCCTGTTGTGACCTCCTGATCCAGATTTCCTCTCTATTGTTCCCTCTTTTTTAAACTTATTCACTGTTCCCTTGATGGTCTCTGAATGAACTTTGAATGGAGATGAAATACAGGGTATGAATATTGGTACTATTATTGAAGGCCTGAATGATGTTTTACCTCTCAACATTGCTCATTTAGGAAGACAGTAAGGCTGACATAAAAAACTTTAACCTGTTCTCTTTCTAGTTGAACAACAGAAAGGGTTTTTCAGTGATTCTCACGACAACTGGTGGC
>CAHIKZ030000636.1:382500-417500 GCA_903632075.3 Acanthosepion pharaonis
ATGTATGTGTAGGTATGTATATATATTTTAGATATATGATTGCATATATATATATATATATATATATATATATATATATATATAATAAAATAGGCAGCATATATTTTATATTACAAAGAGTTAATCATACCTTGAATCAATTAGCAATATTAATGCAATTATTGACGAAATCCCTTTGCTAGAAGACATAATTATAAGCATTATGCTACTAATAATCCACTGAATGATGAGATACTTATGTATAAAATGGATATGGTTTATTTTTTAATTCAGCTAGTACTTTCGAGTGCTTCACGCATTCATCTTCGGGCTGTATTTTTTTCCTTTAGAATCAAAACTGGAAGACGAAATAAATGTTTTTCCGATCGAAAGATGTTTTTAAGAATGAGCTATTTATTAACGGTAGTGTTGGAGCGTGCAGGTCGCAACGCTAATGTTCAAATATTTCAAGAGAGAATTTTTATGAACTTTGTAATTTGGTAAATCAACCAATTTTTCAGTTATTATGATATGAACTAAATAGATAGTTCAATTAATAGAGTGATATGTCTTATTAGTTTTTTTTCTCAGGAATTCTTTACTGCGGATCAATTTTCATGAACATAATAAAATAGGCAGCACATATTTTATATTACAAAGAGTTAATCTTTGTTAAATATATATATATATATATATATATATATATATATAAAGTGTATCAAAATACATTCACAAAATTTGGGGGCGCGTTCCTCAAGCCTAAAATAGGACAAAAGTCCAGATAAACATATTCCCGCAAATTCTTCATTTTTGAGTTAAGTTTAAAGTAATTGGGCGGTAGATGGCGCCGTCTTTCCATGTAGACTTGGGTACATTTGTTATTCGTGTACATTTGTGGCTAGTCTGTCTTCAACGTTTAATATTATCTTTAACGTTTAACAGGTTTCGTGGTGAGCTAACTGAGAAGTGTTCCGTTTAACAATGGCAGGATATTCATATCATGAGCAGGCAGATATAATATTTTTACATACGGCCACACGAATGGTAATGGACACGAGGCTGCACGGCTGTATCAGATTGAGTTTCCAGATTGAAGACAGCCGAGTCATCCAACCTTTGCTGCTGTTTATTGTCGCGTTGCTGTGAGGGGATCCGTAACACCACAAACTATGGATCGAGGAATTCTGAGATCCGCTTATACGCCCGACCATGAAGAACACAATTTACAGGCTGTCGTCAAGTTGTCCTAGCGTGTCGTACATGTCATAGCACCGAACTGAGTGTACTTCAAGAGCAGTTTCTGTACACGTATCATTTGCAACGCCCTCCAAAAATGACTTTTGGATTGTGTCTTGGATTGTACATTTAACATCGTCTAACGTCTTTAGCGCAAAAACGGAGGATTTGCGGACATATGTTTATAATGAGTCATCCTCTCTCTCTCTCTCTGTCTGTTTTTTCTCTCTCTCTCTATATATATATATATATATATATAGTCGACTCACCCGTCGAGTTCGACGTATGAGAGCCAAACGGATCAGTTCCCAGGAAACCGACAGCCCGACAACGGCACATGAGATTTGATTATAGTTGTGAAGGTTTCGTGTAGAACCAGCCACATTTTTGAATATATATATATATATATATATATATATATATATATATATATATATATATATATATATATATGTTTGTTTAACAGCAAAATTGTCAAAATCGTGTAGCAGCAAAATTGTCCAATTGTTAGATTAAGCTTTGACCTGTTGTATCTTAGAAATGATTAAAGATATCTTACTGGAATTCTCCGAGGTTTTTATAACACTAGGGACTCTACTTTGAACAATAAAAATGCATTTGGCTCTAAGCTGAAATGATCCGTCATGCTGTTTTGATCTCCTGATCCAGTTTTCGTCTTTAGTGTTCCGGCTATTTAAAACTTATTCACGGTTCTCTGGATGATTCTTGAATGAACTTTGAAGATGGAATATTGGTACCATTACTGAAGGCCTGAATGATCTTTTGCCTCTCAACATTGCTCAGTTATGGAGCTGACAGAAAATGATTTTAACCTGTTTTCTTTCTAGCTGAATAATTCACATGGTTTTTCAAGTGATTCTTACAACAAATGGTGTTAAGATGGCTAAACGTCTTATGGGAAACCCGGGAAAAGAGAAACAGTTTAATGATTTTTTAGATATTAAACATTTCGTTGGATAGATAGTTATCCCATGCTATTACATGATTTAGACATTTTTATTGCTTACACGATATATATATATATATATATATATATATATATATATATATATATATATATATATATATGTGTGTGTGTGTGTGTGTGTGTGAAAATATATAGAAAATAGGAAGGAACTGGTTAGGTAAATAATCCAAAGTCCCTTAGTATTTTAGTTATTATTTGTAAAAAATAGTGCTCGATACAAAAGTAGAGCATAAATATAATTATTTATTTAAAATATGATTCCAATTCGCGACATAAGAGGTCTCATGTTTCAAAAACAAGAGCCGAAAAACTTCAATATAATTATTTGAATTAAATTGAGTTAAAGTAAGCTCTGTTCCATCTTCAAGCGAAATTTTTTTTGGAATAACGTATTTCTGTATATATATATATACATAAATTCCAATAACCAAAAAACACTATTCTTAAAAGAGTGCTCAATACAGGTTAGAACAAATATAATTTAATTGAAAATTATAACATAAATATGTTATAAAACCATTATAAAAATAGACATTTTGTTTCAATACTTCTGGTGTATTATCACGTGATGGTGTTGAATGAAGATTCTACATTTGACACCATCATTTGATAAGACACCGGAAGTGATGAAACAAAATAGCTATTTTTGTAGTGATTTTATAACATATTTATGTTATAATTTTCCTTTTAAATATATATATATATATATATATATATATATATATATATATTTTATATTTATATATATAAATAATTATATATATATATATATATATATATATATATATATATATATATATATATATATATATATATATATTATATTGAATAAAAGGTACATACAGATACATTAACAATAAAAACAAGAATAAATAATTGTATGAAAGAAAATATATATTGTTTTATTTTTTAAGTTTAGAAGATTCATGGTTACTGTTTTTCATTCTGTCCATCTTACCAAATAGTTGTTTCGTTTTATATTTTTATTATCGTCTGCCTCTTCCATTTTTTTTTTTTTGTTCTGCTGTTGCATTTACTTCTCTATTTCTTCGTCTTCGAGTAAACTCTTGGCTTGATTGCTTCTTAATGACCCGTTCCTCGCAAAAATGGCGTCGGTACTATTTGTTTATGTCTGCTTTTTGTTCCTACTTTTTCGTGAGAGGTTTATTTTATTTCCTTTTCTTAGAGTTTTGTTCTGGTTTAATGTTCCTTGATTGTGCGTGGAGCAAAGATTTTCTTATCGACATTCGTCTCTTACACAAAACAAACGCAGAAACACACATACAAGCGACAACACGGAGAGACACACATACAGGAAGGTAGAAAATAGGCCAGCACTATGACGTGAAAAAAAAAAGGAAAGAAAAACGCTATATTTTACTAAACAGAAGACATTACAGTTTCCGCCAAACACTTAATTCAGTGGTTAATATTAAACGCATATCTTGAGAAATATACAATCAGAAAGAAACACAGATGACATGTCTGACTAAACATTTATTAATTAGTCATAACGGTAAGTATTGGCGAAAAATAATTACAAAAATCTTACAATATATAAAATTTCAAATATATATATATATATATATATATATATATATAATATTAGTGGTAAATATACATACATATGCAAAATATATAGATATATATACATAGGTGCATACACATATATGTATATTTTTTGAATAAAAATTGAGAGGATAGAATCCAGGTAGAACTCAATGTCCAGGACAGAGAAAGGATATAATAAAAGGCTTAAACACTAATGTTCCATGGTCATAATTTATTCCATTGGAATCGTAAATATGATCCAAGTCATCAGACCTACAAATTCAAAAAAAAAACAGAAAAAACAACTCCGGAAATAAAAACAGAATTTAGAGAGAGTGTAAGTATGAGGGGTAATAGACTAGAGAAGGAGGGAGATTAAACCTTAACAGAGAGAATTTTAGGAGAGGTGAGGAAGGGGGGTTTAAGTAAGAGAAATATGAATGTTGTCGGATGTCTAATGCATAAAGATACATTTATATATATATATATATATATATATATATATATATATATATATATATATATATATAATTATTTATTTAGAAAATTTATAACATAAACATGTTATAAAATCACTACAAAAATAGCCATTTTGTTTCAACACTCCCGGTGTCTTATCAAGTGATGATGTTGAACGCAAAACAAATGGTTTTAAAAGTTTCAAATTCGTTAACGATCTTTCACAAGGGGAAAACGTTGTTCCATAAGCTAGATGGACCAATCGAAATACAAGTATAGGAAAATTCAAAAAGCCTGACAACGAAGTCATGTTATAATAGCTATTCAGATCGTTAAAATACGGGTAAAATTAAAAAAAGAATTTATTCTAACTAATAATTATTAAATTATATGATACAATTTGATATTAAAATTAAAAACTGCCAATTTTAAAATTCAAATTTAATCACTATTAAGTTTAAAATTATAAAATTACCGAGGAGAAAAGGTAATTGCTTATATATATATATATATATATATATATGTATAAGAATTTTTACGATCAGTACTAGGTCAGACACGAATTTCCATCCACACTCTTATATATATATCCCTTTGGTCGGGGGGCACCTCGAGGCAGTGTAATGGTTAGCAAGCTTGTCTTGCTAGAAAAATTATGATTGAGTAGTAAGTTCGATCCTCACTGGTTACCCCTATACTTTCGGCCACATCCAAGCTACATTTGGAAAATTACTATATATAAAACGGAGGTAAAAAAAAACCCCAAATATTTGTGCACATCAGTCAGTTATGCATCCTTCGCGATACACGCGTAGGCGATCATGTATTTTTCGATACATGACTGACGAGGCAGATGTTTTTCCCGCAGTAGCTTGTCATTTCTTTCTGCGGTGGATCCCTTGCCAACCAAAGCTATATAACCCGGTCTGTCCTACTATTTACCCATAGCTGGGTGGAGAAGAAAAAGATTCGTACCTTTCCCAAGGGTATCAGCAGGAAAGTGAATGTAATGGATTCGAGTGGAATTCGAACTCGGTTCTCTGATTCATCAGTCTGAGCCGCTGTTCATTACTGCTGCCTATTTGTGCTATGTTATAATGCTTTTTACCTAAACCATAATAATATTGAATAAATTTTATTAAAACACTAAAACTGACAACCAGGCACCAGCACATCTGATATGATTAGAGGTTTATATTGGTTTTGTGCAGAACCCTCGACACTTTTTGAAGCGCCGAATACAGGGACCTGGTGTACTATATGCGACAAGGTCCCTAAACGATCCTCTGCAAATTTTGAATTCAGAGTTGTCTTTCTCCTAGACCAGTTGCCATCCAAGGCTATAGGTCTTCTCTGGGCTTTTTGAAGGGCCGAATACAGAGACCTGGTGCACTACGTGCCACAAGGTCCCTAAACTATCCTCTGCAGATTTTGAATTCAGAGTTGTCTTTCTTCTAGACCAGTTGCCATCCAAGGCTGTAGGTATTCTCTGGGTTTTTTGAAGAGCCGAATACAGAGACCTGGTGCACTATGTGCGACAAGGTCCTTAAACGACCTTCTGCAGATTTTGAATTCAGAGTTGTCCTTCCCCTAGACCTGTTGCTATCTAAGGCTATAGAAGCTGGTACTTCCTGCTATTTACCCATAGCTGGGGGGATAAGAAGAGGACTCATACCTTTGTGCGATTATTCTATTCAGTAACCTTCCCTACGATACAGTCAGTCAGCTATGTGCCATGTGTGATACATGCATAGGCGATCATGTATCTTTCGATAGATGACTGACTAGATTTTTTTCCCGTAGTAGTTTACCATTTCTTTCTGCGGGAGACCAGTTACCATCCAAGGCTATAGAACTTGGTCTGTCCTACTGTTTACCTATAGCTGGGGGGAGAAGTGGATTCAAAACTTTCCCAAAGTATTAGCACGTAAGTCAATGTAATCGATTCGACTGGAATTCGAACTCGGCTCTCCGATTCCTCAATCTTACTCCACCCTGGAAATGTTTAATTCAATTTATTTCTAACTATTAAATAAATATACTTTGCATGAAACAGACGGTCGCGACCTCAATGCTTACTTTTCATATACAGAAATATTCGTACACGTAATTTATTGTATTTCCAACTAATGAATATAAATACTTTTCATATAATTAACTGTATACAAATGCATAATAACTGAATATGCATAGAAAAAGAAATACATGATTTAATCTAAATAAATCCCCTTTCTTCATTTTAATGGGTGAAAAAAGTATTCGTACAATGCACATTGCAGATTTTTAATAAGATTAAATCGCTTTAATACTCTAGATTATTCATGTGGAATATTTTAGAATGAGGCATTAATTTTATCAGCAGTTATTTCTAGCCTAAAAAAATACAAACAAAACATTCTGTAATTGATATTTGTGCAAGAAGGTTTTCATCATAGCAAGAGGAAAAAGAATTAACAAATTCGCAAAAAAGAATTGATTGTTAATCTCTGGAAAGAAGGTAAAAGTTACAGAAAAATCTCAGATAACCTGAATATTCAATTTACTACCATTAGTCCATTCATTACAAAGGAGAAAAAAAAGTCAAAACTGTTGAAAACCAAAGAACAGGCGCTGCAAAATCTTCGAGGAAATTAATGCGTCAAATTAAACAAAATACTAGTCGAAATTTGCAGGATGATATTGATTTTTATCAGGAATCTGTTTCACTAATTAAAATATTAATTTTTCAGAGACCATGTTTTTTTTGTTTTTTGTTTTTTTTGTAAAGCAAAGATAAATGGTAGCTTTTAAGAGACTGACCGACTGATGTCAGAGGGATTTTGGTAGGATCATCCTTCTTGAACATGACGCTACATATTTACGAACAAAGAACTGGACCGAATAACAGAAAAATCAAGACTACGAACAGCGGCAACAATTAAAACGGTTAGCACAATGTTGACTTTCCACACTACTTAAAACAAAAGGATAGGAAGGAACCCCTCATGAATACTTGTCATGGGTCCTTACCTATAACTACAGAATGAACTCTTTCTAACACTATGTATACTACGCCTCTCAAGAAGAGGAACGAATCAAGCCAAGCTTCTCGGCTTGACGGTCGAACTCTCTGCCTCTGAGCAGAGAGGAACCCGGACGAGGCTCCGTCGAAGGGTAGAGTCTCGTTCGGGGAGGTTGACCAACCCGATCCCATTTATACGGGTTCTACGGGTATTTTTTGGCCGAGCCTACGGGCTCGGGAAACCCACGTTAAACTCGGCCTTGTGCCACATGCAACCATCGTCGGGGGTTGGCTAGATATCGAATCGAGTCGAGCCGATAGTAGTTCACTCTAAACCAGACTGACAGTCATACTAACACCTTCCACATCTTCTATTATTATTTCGTGTAATATACCTTCGTTATTTCTACTCTTGTGTTGGTGTTGTTCTTCCTTGGTCCTAACCTGGACCATAACAATACTGGAAAGAGCAATAACAGCTACTGGAATTAAAAATCCTATATTTCTGGAAAAAATATTTTCAGAGTAAGATTTTATAAACTTCAACCGAACCCAGTACAGACTGTTCGGCCAATGAATGTCAAATGTTTCTTTATAGAGAAACGGCATATATTAACATTATCATTACCATATATAAAGTTTTATTAGTCACATAGGTTTGCCGAATATCATAGAGTTTTATTTTTTTATCTCTTCTACGAACTCGAGCGATGTAACATGATCGAAGAAACAGACTATGAAGAACAAAGTTCTCAGTTTTTGTTTTCAGTTTCCTTTATTTTTCTATTATATTCTTCGCCAGTCCGTTCCTTTTAGATATTGTTGTCGGATTTGACCTCGAAGACACGCCATGCCTTCTTCAACAGTTTCGTATCTCAGAGAGGACGGCTTAATTAATATCGATTATTGGTATTGATCTTGCGAAATCAATGGCCACTGTGCAGAAACGAAAAGATCATAAGGTCTTTTGAGTGCATGGCACTGGAGGGTGGGACAGAAAAAATGGCGTGACGGGAAGAGGTCGTCAGTAGAGAGGCGGGAAACCGCGAGAAGAGAGACGAAGAGTAATAAAAGCAAAAAGGTTTGTCAATTGAATCATGAGAAAGCCAGAGAGGAAAGGCCCTCAGGTAAAGCGGTGCGCAATCACACGTCTGTATTCAGGAACACCATTTCAAGACACTCCTCCGTCTTAGCTTGGTCTGGTTGTTTTTTTGTTTTTTTTGTTTAGCAGCATATCAACACCTCTATGGGTTATTTAATGCCGAAAACTTAATATCAAAATCCAAGCTTTATAATTAACTAGCAGCATGGCCCGGCGTTGCCAGCGCTTGATTCAAAACTCGTACGACACATACAGCAATCGCTATCACTTGATTTAAAATATTTTTACCCTTCCTTGCCTTTAAAGGACTGCCCTTTGCCATGCTGATGTTGCTACATGCCTTACTTCTTGCCTATCTCACACTGCGAATTTTTTATAAGCTCTATACTAAACATTAAATCTGTTACGAAAAAAGAACTAAATAAAATGAACACAAAACGATCAGCTTTAAAAAAGGACTTGTAACTGGAAAAACCAAATGAAAAAATAATATTAACAACAAATACTTTTTCACACCCAACCCAGTTCTGTGGAATCAGAATCAAGGTTGAGTTTAAGCAAGCGAATGAGACAATTGGAGTAAAGTGCCATGCAGATTTAAATTTTTCTAACTTGTGACGAATGCAGCCATTGATATTTTTTTGCATGCTAGCATGCTAGTTAACATTGGTGTCAGTCAGCTGTTGGCTCTCACGCTGGTCAATAGAATCTTCCTGCCTATTCGTGGCAGTCAGCTATAGGCTCTCACTCTGGCCAGTAGAAAATGGCCGCAAACTACATGAAAAGTCCCGTAGAAGTATGAAAAAATCGATTATTTCCACTATCGATGGGAGTTGGGAAATGCAAAGTCGGCCTTTTACAAATACTCTCATGGTAATTGCTTCGATGAGCTGCTTTCGTTGGTTCCCAGACTTCATGAATTCAAGCGCCCTACGAGGCTGGCATGTCGCTCTCACACTTTCAGTGTTGAAACTTTTAAATGTAGCCGTCTCTTCTACTCCAATAGCTTCATGTCTTGCACTTCTCGCCTGTGGAACTCCCTCTCCATTTCATGTTTCCCTGATAGCTATAATCTCCACCTATTCAAATGTAATGTCAACCGGCATCTCCAGATGCCCTGATCTATCCCCTAGCCTTCTCTTCATCCTTTCCTCTGTCACTCCTATTTGCTCTCGCTCCAACTCTCTGTAACCCCTTGCGTGCTAGGGGCTTCCCGCCTTGCTTGGCGGTAAAATACTTTTAAAAAAAATCTAGAGAGCCCAACTGTATATTGATGATATCTCGCGGCTAGTCCAGTACTGCGCTTAAATTCGTGCAGTCAAGTTTACTTAGCAAAGGCACGGTGGAGTAATGGATTGACGAATCGCTGAGCCGAGTTCGAATTCCATTCGAATCCATTACATTCACTTACGTGCTAATACCCTTGGGAAAAGTATTAATCCTCTTCTTTTCCTCCCAGCTATGGGTAAATAGCAGGACAGACTGGGTTCTATAGCCTTGGTCTACCACAGAAAGAAAGATACATGATCGAAACATAATCGCCTAAACGTGTATCACGCATAACTAGCTGATGTAGAGAAATGTAACACAAGGCCAAAATGAGGAATGGAGAAAAGAACGGTCTTGTTCTGCCTTAATATTCTTAAATTTCTTACGCAATGCCTCTATTAAAGTCCTAACTAGTCCCCATATGTACAATTCATTGTTTGTGGGTGGAGGGAATTAAACAACAATAGCGTAGCGAAAAGCCCATTGAAACAATTACCATGAAAGCATTTATAAAAACAAAAGGCACAGAGAGGCAACCTTATATCGTTACGCACGCGACTGAAGCCGAATTGTCAGATCAAGGCCTATAATATTGGTGATTCTTCTTTGGATTTTTATCAAGGAGCTTGGTGGAAAAGCAGAAATAAATTGTATTTGTCATACAAGAAATTCAGGCCATTTCTGACTATTATTAATACCAGGTGTGGGGCACCTCGAAGCGGTGTAATGGTTAGCAAGCTTGTCTCGCTAGAACAATTACGACTGAGTAGTGAGTTCGATCCTCACTAGGGGACCCTACTTTCGGCTTTGTGCCACAGCTTAGCTACGCTTGGAAAATCACTATTTGGGCACCTTGAGGCGGTGTAATGGTTAGCAAGCTTTTCTCGCTAGGACATTTACAACTGAGTAGTGATTTCGATCCTCACTGGGTGCTCCATACTTTCGGCCTTGTGTCAGATCTAAGCTACGCTTGAAAAATCACTATTTAGGCATCTCGAGGCGGTGTAATGGTTAACAAGCATGTGTCGCTAGAACAATTACGACTGAGTAGTGAATTCGATCGTCACTGGGAACCCCCTTGTTTCACATCTAAGCCACGTTTGGAAAATCACTATGGGTACCTCGAGACGGTGTAATGGTTAACAAGCTTTTCGCGCTAGAACATTTACGACTGAGTAGTGAGTTCGATCATCACTGGGAGCCCCCTTCATTCGGCCTTCTTCCACATCTAAGCCACGCTTGCAAAATCACTATGGGTACCTCGAGACGGTGTAATGGTTAACAAACATGTGTCGCTAGAACATTTACGAGTGAGTAGTGAGTTCGATCATTACTGAGAGCCCCCTTGTTCCACATCTAAGCCATGCTTGCAAAATCACTATGGGTACCTCGAGACGGTGTAATGGTTAACAAGCTTTTCAAACTAGAACATTTACGACTGAGTAGTGAGTTCGATCGTCACTGGGTTAACCTACCTTTGGCCTTGTGCCACGTCTAAGCTAGGCTTGGAAAATCACTATTAATTCTTGGTGTAAATGCAATAAAAATAATATTAAATAAATCTTGCATTATTTAAATTGACGTCAACTTTTCCTCTTGTACTCTGACTATTGACAGACTGTAGCAGTCATTTTGTACATAGCCTCAAGCATTTTATCCGTTCTGAGAATTTCTGAACATGAATAACGTGCTTTCCTAGCCGCTGGGTATGGAAGCTTTCACATATTGTAAACTGAGACTTGCAATTGAAAAGCATTTGAAGGAAATTGAAATCAGTTTGGCTTACGTGAAGTTGATTGATGGGCCTGACAGATATGCAGAGACCTCCGCGCCCTCACACAGCGGCTTGCATACTGGCATATCTCGTGATTTTGAAGGGACGTTGCTTGATATATATATATATATTGTGTTTATTTTTTCTGTTTGCTATTTAAAGAAAATATCTGGATGCACGCCAAGTAACATAATCTTCAAGATTGATTGTCTTAGATTCCCCTTAAAAGGCGATCGCTATGATCAAAACAAGTAAGGATTTAACTTATGCTCCAGATACGAACACTATGATTAGTCGTACAGTCATATTGGAATATTCTTAAATATTTTCTGTTGATATATTTCCAATTAGCCCACATTTTATTTGTCTACTTTTTTTATTTTTCACACAATATCTTCTAATTTATATATATATATATATATATATATATATATATATATATATATATATATATATATAAATGTATATATCCATATATGTTTATATCTATATGAGTCCCGGCGGACGAGCAAGTGTGTATGTGTGTCTGCGTAACTCATCGGGTGTACGGACATGCATCTATGTTTGCGTTTGCACGATGACATCACGACGACGACCCCCACCACTCCCATAAGAACACCAATACACGCAATCTGGATAAACCCAAAATTTAAAAAAAAATTAATCAGTTTTTCTGACGATCGCAAAAGCGTGAAACCCAGGGTCACAAACTCACATCAGTCCAATCAAATATATTAGCTCTATCTCTGATATTGAGCGCTTTCTAATAAGTACCGCACAGGAAGTGAGGTGGGAGAGAGGATGTGAGTGTGTCATATGTATCATTTTAGTTTTCTATTTTAACCTCAGTGTGTGTCGGCTGGATGTTGTTCTAATCTAACGTGCCTCGTCTCTAGATAAAGGTGGTTAAGGGGTGGGCGATAAAGGCTACATTGAGGAAGACGCGTTATAACAGCCCCAATAAATTATCCCACAGGTTTCATTCAAATTCCTAGACGCTGTCACATCCTCTCTCCCACCTCACTTCCTCACTTCGTTAACTTTGCGTATACTTGATGAGTTCCGTAAAAACCTGTGAATTTTCTTTTCATTCTTCATTTCATTCTTCATTTCAGCTTTGGAAGTAAAGTCTGATGATCCAGAACCCTGTTAAAGGGGTTATGGTGAAATAGTTTATTACATGGAACCTTAACGTGGTCTGTCTTTTATTCAAATATATATATATATATATATATATATATATATATATATATATATATATATATATATATTATAAATTAATTGATTTAAAATATGGGTTTTTCAGCTCTCTCTTTGGATCAGTTTTAATATTTTATGTTATTAGGATTTACGTGGATTATATACCAACGGAGTATTATAATGATATGAAGACGGAGGCTTTAATCATCCATTTCGATTATAAATTATTTCGTGAACACCGACGTGTTCAACTCTTCAGATCGAAATATCCTCCATAAATTTACAGCAACGTCTTCCCATGCTTAATATTTCTCGCGTGGTCATGTGTGATGTTACGAGCTGCGATGCGATTTTCGCTTCCGCGTCTCGTATACACGAATTTGTCGTTGCTTTGAAATTTTTCATGCAACAAAAACAGACTATCATTATTGTTTCATCCGTGTATTGTTTGATATATTGAAATGTAATTGTCATCTTTGACAATGGCTTACGTTAGCCGAAAGCTGAGATAGGATTAAAACATGTATCAATATGATGATTTCCTTTCGTCTTCCGATGATGTTATTAAGTTATATATATATATATATCTTGTCAGCAGTCCACATAACACCCTTGAACGCTTAGCTTTGGAGCGGGTAGAATGGAGATCAACGTGCTTTAGTGGACACTGCAATTTTCAATCTGCTTGTCTGAATCATCTTCAAGAAGCGAGAGCAAGATCTAAAAGGTCAGCCAATCTAACAGGGATCTCATCTCACAATCCTCACACTTGCTCCATATGTGGCCTCCTTTGTAAATCACTAGCGGGTCTTAAATGCCACTTAAGATTATCGCACAGACATTCATAACTGAATCAATAAGCTGTCAGACCCTCATACGTCGAAACCGACGGAAAGTCCATTATATATATATATATATATATATATATATATATATATATATATAGTTGCATAATACATTTTAGATGCCTAAAGTTTAGTCTTAATCGATGCACTGTCCTCATCGCCGATTTCGGGTTTTGCATCATATCAGCTCAAACAGCAATCCCGACCTGATTCCAGAAGAGTCAGGCCGCGTCCTTGATAGTGCCGTCCTACGCAACTCGACATTGCAAAGAAAAATTCAGACATGGTGAGAATTCTGACCGTTCTTACATACGTCAGTCAATGAAATAAAAGCTTTTGACGCCCCACTTCTTTATACTCTTGTAGCAGACCCGGTAGCATGCAGTGCTGGCCTACGAAAAGCTGGCCTTGTGCCAGACACTACTCACGACTACCGAATTCACTAGCAAAGTAAAAAGAATAAATGTTTGATCTTTAGTGAGGAAAAAGGGTCATTCAACACATGCATAAAAATAGCAAAATATAGATAGCCACGAGGAAACGACGAAAACAAATTTTGTGGAAAACAAACCATAAAACTTTATTTTAATAACAAATATTTTGTCTCAACAGGAGAGACTATCAGAAAAGCAAAGGCAGTTCTTAGCCAGTAGGCAAATTGTATAATGTAGTGACGAATAGTCAGTAATAGAATGTTGATGTTCCGCGCCAAAACGAAAATCAAAATGGCTAAGGCGGGAAAAGTTTCTTCGGAAGGAAAGTTCTGGAACAGAGTTTTCTTATACAAAAGGTACATGCATACACAACAAGGAAAGTACTCACTGCGAGGTTTTATAATGTGTGTGTAATGTTATCTTTTTTTTAAAAACTGGTTCGTAAAGGTTACAGTTCAAATGGTGCATATGAAGTTCATCCATCGGCCGTGTCGAAAAACTCTACACTCCCTAATAGTGAACGGAGGAAAGTTCGAACAATTTGTTCGCAGAAGGACGATGAATTAGTCTTTTTAAAAGTGTGATGACGACAGTGTCGTAGATTCTACATTCTCCGTTAGAAAATGGAGGAAGGTTCAAACAAGTTGTTCGAAGAAAGTTGCAATCACATGAAAAGATTCGGCATAATGAGCCAAGGAGTCACTAGGAAGTTTTTGGTTAGTTAAGATATTCCGGCCCGCGTATGGGTAAGGGGCGCGAAATAAATGAGTCGACCTTCTTGTTCTGGAACAGGCAGCGACTGACTTGAAAAACCACGTTCGTCAGTGACGTCAGAGAATGCGCGGGAAAACTTCAAATTCCGTTCTAGCTTGAATCAGCAGCAGCCAGCAAACTCACTCACGTCAGCGACAGACGGCTAGTTTACTACTATGTCTATATATATATATATAAGTAATAATGATATATATTTTTATATATCAAGAACATTGTTGGGGAAAATGTATGACAAAGTGGAAAAGTTTACTTGTGACGCGTTTCGTCCTTTCAAAATTTATCGGACTAACTTTGTCATGTTGGTTCGACTACACATGCGCACGAACTAGGGATACTGGGAATTTAATTTTTTTTTTATCTAACAGATTTCATTTCGATTATTTTTTTTATTTTTCTTTCCATCACTTTTGTCACACTGTGATAATAGACGTTCTGGCAGGATTGGTGAAAACGACCTAATAAATAGCCATTCTCATTATAATCATCAGATTCTACTTAAGAGCATTCAGAATTTGCAGCCCCCAATATTTACATGAAGAGAAGAAATATATTGAAAACACTTCCAAGCTTTTGCAGTACCTTCCATATTTTATATTCAGTGGGAAACAAAGGCCTCATAAAATATTCCAAAATAGAAAAACTACCCCTCCTGATAAACACAACGAATCAAAAAATATATTGTCCTACTAACTAATTCTATTACATCTACAATTGCAAAGAATCTAATTGAATATAAGTTTATACTACCACATGTAAAACAATAAAAGATTTACTCAATACCCAAAAAATCAATGCACTAAAGTTGAAGGAGGAATTTACTCCTATCCTGCCATAATTGTCGAAAAAATACATAGGAGAAAACTCAAGCAGTCTAAACAGATTATATGAACACGTAAGGGACACTTTATCATACAATTTTCTCCAATATATATATATATATATATATATATGTGTGTGTGTGTGTGTGTGTGTTACTGCCTATGGATACCATAAATGTATTTGATTGGTGCAAAAATAATGACGTAATAATGTCGTTTTTTGACGTATTTTTAAGGTCAAAAACGACATTATTACGTCATTATTTTTGCACCAACCTAATAGAAAAAATGGTAGCACAAGGAATGTGTTCTAGTTATATTACGTCATAAATTGCCCTACTTTTTCGGTTTCTGAAAGCTGTTTCTTGTCAATTATTACTTTTTGTCAAAAACTATATTTTGTAAAGTTAGTGTTTTCGAAGTAAAGCTCCATGGTGTTCATAGCTCTCCATTCTGGATATTTTCGCAAAATATGTCCAAGAGGTTATAGTATTTTCCGAATATTGACTTTCTCAGCCTGCAAAGTCTTAAATAAGTAGCGACTGCGTAGTAGTAAATGAAGCAGGTATTACCTACTTCCCCAAAACCTATACTATACGCATCACCTTATTCGAAACTTAGAAAAATACAATAAAAATAATTAAACAAACATATCGTGTCCGTTCTTTTTAATCAAACTTATTTGGATGAATACTTTACTGCCTAAATATACCTTATATATATATATATATATATATATATATATATAGAGAGAGAGAGAGAGAGAGAGAGAGAGAGAGAGAGAGAGAGAAAGATATTTCAACTTGGTTGAGTAGACGTTACGGACTATACTGAGTTGCAAGGTTGGTATTTCATTCATATATATATATATATATATATATATATATATATATATAAGAATATGAGTTATATATATATAGGTATATGGTATATATATATATATATATATAGTATATGTTATATATATATATATAAAATATATTTTATATATATATAAAGTATGTGTTATATATATATATAAAGTATGTGTTGTATATGTTATATATATATAAAGTATATGTTATATAAAAATATATATATATATATATATATATATATGCATACGTATAAGATGTATATGCACATATATATTTATAAGAAATATATATAAAATATATATATTAGTAGTAATAATCTTATAAGTATGAGAAATTACACTCGTTCGAAAAACCTTCAGTGTTTTGATTTACAAATAATCAAACCAATATCAAAGGGGAAAAAAGGTATAAAAAAAGAAGGAACCAAGAACATGTACGTCAGCCGAAAATAATCGTCCAGCATGCAAGCCTAAAACCCGCAGAAAAGACTCCCGATACGAGTAAGCAATAACTAAATAAAATGCTCAATACTGTAAGTAGAGCAGACATAGTTAAACTTATAGAGCCAGACAAACCTACCAAGGTTTCACCTAAGCGGATCGTCAGGGAAGGCTGGCTAAAAAGGTAACAAAAGAACGGAATATCTATAGTTTATGAGCAAAAAATCATAACCACGTGAGCAACAAAAAAAAAAAGTGTGTGTGTGTGTGGGGGGGCGGGGAGAAAACTCAAACAACGGGAGGTGGGGGTGAACAATTTATTCAAATCGAGATAAAACCAACAAAACAAAACAACAACAAAAAAAAGAAAAGAAAAATTGGGGGGGGGGGAATTAAACTCGGACAACAGGGGGTAATTAACCATTTATTCAAATCGAGGTAAAACAACCCCCCCCAAAAAAAAACCAACAAAACAAACCGGGTCAGAAGACCTAGTCCAACAACCAACGTTTTCTGTGTCTACATTTACTTAGAATTTCACTTTTAGAATTTCACTTTTAGAATTTCACTTTTAGAATTTAATAAATGATCAGGTTCTTTGTATAAAGCTATAGCTAATTTTTTCTCTAGACATAGTCGACAAATTTTGTTACCTGCTCTATATTTGGAACATCTTTTTAATATTTTCCCATTTAAGGATGGAGATCCTTGTTATTCTTCAGTTTCTAAGCAATAGACGTAGCTTTTTTGCTTCTGTCCAAATTTGACAGTCGATGTTAAAGATATCTTCATGTCTTCTGAAGTAATCTTCAAAATTTGTGTCCTCATCTATTTGTTACCTGCTCTCTATTTGAAAATCTCTATAGTATTCCACACTGCGTCTTGCGAAAAAGTTTGTTTTTTTCCATATCTAATTGCTTGTTGTCCGCTACTTTCAATATTAGTTCCTGGAGCTCTATTTGGCTTTCTAATTGCTTTTGCCATTTTTCTTCCATTCTTTCTTGTAGTTGTAATTGTTGATCATTTTGGTATTTTATCAGTTCTACAAAGATATTTTTAAAATCTTCCATCATAACTCAATTTTACGTATTTTTACTCTTCGTAGTTCTTTGTCGCTAATTTGTTGTGGACGAGGGGAGAATTTTTCATGACAGATGCCACGTAGCAGTTCAGTATTGTTTTCTTTGTTACCAAAGAAATCCTACTGTCTCGTAATACTCTGCCCAGGTTTTCGAATGCGTCCTTGGCCATCTCAATACGTCTACGGAACTAAGTGTCGCACTTACCGTCCTCTGTCAAGATGCTTCCCAGGTATATAAACTTTAGCGTTTTCTTGGAGTCTAGTGTTCCCGACCTTCAGATCGCATTTCAGGCTCATCCTCTTACTGACGACTATACACTTCGTCTTCTTGTAGTTTATGCTTAGTCCCTTCTTCACATTCTCCGTCGCTACCTTCTGTAGGGGATTTTGTAATTACTTTTCCGTGTCTATTATCAGTACTGTGTCATCTGCGTATCTTATGTTTTTAAGATTGTGGCCGCCAATGCTAAATCCCGCTAGGGTTTCTAAGTCTCTCAGGATTGACTCGCTCTATAGGTTGAACTTGCTTTACGCCCCTGATAGGAATTACTGGAGTAAATTCTGTAAAGTCTCCATAAATATTTTGTCTAAAAGCGCCCTGTACTTGCCAGTTGGAAAAACAATCCTGTTCTTTCTTTAATGTAACGCAGGACAATTCAGAGAGAGAGGGAGAGAGAGAGAGAGAGAGAGAGAGAGAGAGAGAGAGAGAGAGAGTTTGAAGAGGAAAAAAAACAGCACGTTTTTCGATCACTGGCTGACGTTTCGATTGGGAAAAAAATCTCTGATGAAAACCAGATTCAGCAGATTGCTGAAAAAAATTTTTGCATCAAAATTATTGAAGATTTACTCAAAATCCCTCTATATTTCTGAGATGAGGTATTATGTACACTATCTACATTATTCGGAATATTGTCCTCATCTTTGTCGCCATATTTATTACAACGGTTCGGCCGTTGTACGCTCCGGCCTTCTTCCGGTGGTTGGAATGTAGAACTGAACCCTTTATTTCGCTCACTGGGGTAGACTGTTCTAGTTCCACCTGCCATGCTTTGATGGATGTCAGTTATCAGTTATCTCCTTTTAATTTCCCTCCCAAAGTTCTCCACCGCCTTAACCGGGTATTGAACTCACATTCTTTGGGTCCTGTCACTGGATCTAAAAAACGCCTTTATCCACTGTGCCATTTTTTCTTGAGGCCGGAACGTACAACAGCCGGAACGTTGTAAAAAATATGGCGGCAAAGATGAGGACAATAGTCCGAATAATGTAAATAATTTACTCAAAATGTATGAAGAACCAACCTGCTAAATGGCAATAAACCCTTTCCATCAATATATATATATATATATATATATATATATATATATATATATATATATATAATAAACCAAAATGTAATTGTGCGTAATATTTTGAAGAAACTATTTCTCTTTAGTCTCTGACTAAAATATATTTATGTATTTCAGACAATGATATTTTACAATGCATTGCGATCATTGTATGTATGTATGTATATGTCTAAATAAATTCTTTACGATCTGTCTATTTGTATATTTCAGTCTAAACTTTACTATTATTGCCTATTCTCTATTATCAATCTACCTTAGTCAGTTTTTACTATCTATCTATCTATCTATCTATCTATCTATCTATCTATCTATCTATCTCAGTCTGTTCTTATCTATCTATCTATCTATCTATCTATCTCAGTCTGTTCATATCTATCTATCTATCTATCTATCTATCTCAGTCTATTCTTTACTATCTATCTATCTATCTATCTATCTATCTATCTATATATATATATATATATATATATAT
The DNA here is from genome assembly GCA_903632075.3 of Acanthosepion pharaonis. NCBI lineage: Eukaryota > Metazoa > Mollusca > Cephalopoda > Sepiida > Sepiidae > Acanthosepion > Acanthosepion pharaonis. Next base: position 402,130 of record CAHIKZ030000636.1, read on the forward strand.
ATACCTGTCTATCTCAGTATAATCTTTGCTATTAATCTTTGTCTATTCTCTATTATCTGTTTCTCTCTCTCTGTGTCTCTCCGTCTTTGACTATCTATCTATCTATTCTGTACTATCTATCTACCTATCTATATATATATGAATATTTATCTATCTATCTATCTATCTATCTATCTCAGTCTATTCTTTACTATCTATCTACATATCTATCTATATATCAATATTTCTCTATCTATCTATCTATCTATCTATCTATCTATCTATCTATCTATCTTTGGTATTTATTAATCTTCGTCTATTCTCTATTATCTGTTTTTCTCTCTCTGTTTCTCTCCGTCTTTATCTATCTATCTATCTATCTATCTATCTATCTATCCCTCTTGATCTATCTATCTATCTATCTATCTATCTATCTATCTATGACACCATTCATGGAATTTGTTTGCGTATTGTACATATTGTTCTGCCAAGCATCATCACGAGGAGACCATTTTCGCGAGCTGCAAACATTTGTAAACGAAAAGAAACCCTTGCATGTCCCTTTATTGCCAATTGCTCCCGCCGGAGTGACTCCTTCGGGCAGGAAATAACCATGCTTTTAATATGAAACCTTTGAAAATCGGATAACTACATTTGAATTATTTGTGGGTGATGAGATATTGTCTCCGGCCTAATATATAGCCGCAGGAAGTTTTGTAAACATTAAATTTATTACACTAGGACAGGGAGAGAGAGAGAGAGAGAGAGAGAGAGAGAGAGAGAGAGAGAGAGAGATGCGGAAACTGGATTTAAACCTGTTACAGCCAGAATACACACACGCACGCACACACACAGACACGACACACACACACACACACACACACACATATATATATATATATATATATATATATATATGTATGTATAAAACAAAGGATCGTAAGAACACAAATTACTTCACAAAATCCAATAAAACGATCAAGAAGTAGCTGGCAACATATATATATATATATATATATATATATATATATATGATTGACATTGAATTCAACACCCAGCAGCAACAAGTTTTCTTCATGATTGAACGCAATCGTCAGGCCATTTATATATATATATATATATATATGTATGTATGTATATTTATTATATCTATATCAATACCTATAAAAAATTTGAAAATACATCTGAGTAGGTCGAAAAAATCGTCGAAGTCCGTAACATAGAAATCATAGAGAACTCAATTTTGATCCGATCTGTTTTGATCTGATCAGTTTCTACTCAAACCACTCTTCTAAAATTAAATCTGGAATTATTATAGGTTTCTATGTAACTGCTTTCAGAATCTCCAGTCCTCAATATTTACTTAAAGAAGAAACATACCTAGAAATCACATTCAAGAATCTACACTACACATATCATTTCAGATACGCATACAAAATATACAGCCGAAACAAAACTAATAACATAATCCGCAATAATAAATTCCATGAAAACAGATACATAATACTACCGACCAACTCTGTCACGCCCACTATCCAGAATAACCTATCCCATCTAAATAATCTTAAAATATGCACAAACACTTCCAAAACCATTATGGATATACTCAGATCCTCAAGCACTAATAGCAATAATAGTTCTGAAGCAGGCATTTATAAAATAAATTGCCAAAATTATTCCTTCCAATATATTGGAGAAACAAATAGAAGTTTGAAAAAACGCATTTATGAGCACAAAAGAGACCTCACAAAAAGCAATTTAGCTAATGCACTAGTCATACATAGAAATAAATTCAACCAGAATTTTGATTTTAAAAGTGCTACACTCATGAAAAAAGAAAATGATTCATCCAGAAGGAAAATCCTAGAGAGTGTCGCCGTTGAATATTACCCAAATATTAATCTACGGCCAGGCTTTTTCCCTATTTCACCTTTCTTAACAGAATTACTACTCTCCCAAATAAACGTACACAATAATATCGTGAAATCAAAAGAAAATTGTTGAATCCGTCAACACAGCAATAATAACAATATCTCCACACGTGACAGTAATTGACGTAATTTTCAGTTAACAGTATAAAAATAGCGTTCTCTAAATTCTTCCAGTTGCTAAAGAGATTTGTTTTTTTTTATTATTAGTTACTTTGTTTAAATAAATTCATTTCGTTTTTTGTCTTGATAAAGTCCACATCCAAAAGAAAAAAAATCGCGTAAAATAATAAAAAAAAAATCGTAAAGTAGAGCAAAGTATAAAGAATCCTAGTGAGCCAGAAGATATCTACCTTTGTTTTGCCTAAATGGACCTTCAAGCCGAATTGGATCTTCAATTCAGCTTGAAGATCTATTTAGTTGAAACCTAGGTAGATAGTTTCTAGCATAGTTGGATTTACTGTATATATATATATATATATATATATATATATATATATATATATATATATATATATATATGTTGTGGTAGGATCCACCTAATTTGCATAGTGGAATACCGACCATATAATTATGGTTGGTACCGGGAAGAGAGGAAGGAATCAAGAGATTCAACCAGAGACTCTGCCCGACTGCGACTCAGTCAACACATTCTCCAGGAACGGTCTTACCAGGAATATACAAAAGACTATATGTAAATATTGTGTACACTTTCTTGTTTCAATACATTTTGTTCTAAGTACATTTTGTGTTGCATTATTATTCCATGCATTAGTCAAGTTTCAACAATATATATGTACATATATATCTAAATCTATATATGCATATATTTAAGTATGTGTGTGTGTTCACAATGTACTTTATTTATAAAGGGGTGATTGATTAGTATTGCTATATATAGACAATTGGAAATGAATCACTATAAAAATAAGTAGACACAATAAGTCTATATTATCCAATGAAACATGTTTGAATGAATATATATATATATATATAGATTGAGTGATTGATAACATTAGTGGTCAATATATATATATATATATATATATATATATATATATATATGTGTGTGTGTGTGTGTGTGTGTGTGTGTTTATTACAGAGCAAATAATTAATAAAGAATTAATAAAGAATAAAATCCCAAATCCCCTCATATGTGAAATAACCTCTTTAGGCAGACAAATATATCGGTCGTGTGTCTTATCAACCCCGGTGTGGACTGAGTTCGTGTCAGAAATAGAAATTTAACTGTGAAAGTTAAAAAAAAACAGTCGAAAGACTAATATATAATTTATCCATGTATACATATAAATGGGTCAAATATAAGTTACTATATATTTCTTATAATTATGTCAATAGTTTCACTAACAGGGACATTGGTAAATAAGTTTTCAACATCAAGTGAAGCCATGATTTCATTGTCAGGTTTTTCACTTTTTAGGATTTGGATTACTTCTAATGTTGACTTAACACTATATTTACTAGGAAGGTAGGGAGTAATGAGTTGGTTAAATTATTTTGTTAGCTGATATACAGGTGTTGGAATTTGCTATATGATAGGACGGAGATGATAGTTAGGTTTATGTGTTTTTATAGTGCCATATATATAACCATATATATGTACGTGTGTGTGTGTGTATGTTGTGTGTGTATATGAAGTGAAATATATAGAATGCATAAAAACCAGATGAATACTGTTTTTGTTACAAAAGTTCGGAAATAAAAAAAACGTTTTCATCAATCACCTGGTGAATATATATATATGATTGATTCTCCCGTCGAATTCGATGTATGAGGTTCCGACGACCACAAACTAATTTTCTGCATGCCTATGACGGGCATGAATTTTGAGACCGGCTCGAGAATTGCACAAAAGACCACAAATAGTACAGGAGAATGTATTGTATCCAATTGCTGCATGAATACTGTTAGATGTCTTATTTTGCTTTCTCGTTTCATGTATTCAAATGATGGTTACTTCTCAGTGCAGCTATATCAATGTTGTACTTCTTTAGCTCCAATGCGACCAGAGCTGTTTTTCTTTCTGGTGCTGAGTTGTTGTCCTGAAGAGTTCGCACATTCCAAGAGCCAAGATGAAGTTGATGTTGTTTCATATAGTTTTACGGAGTAGCTGGATACGTGTGGACCTAATTAGATGCAGTTGTCAGAAAACCAACATAATGATTTGTTTCAAGTGGTGAAGGCTTGTGTCGGACCATGCACACTTTTTGGATCTGTCGATAAAAAAGTAATGGTGCAAAAAACTTGCCACGGAAACTCCGAACAACAGTCCTCATGTGTTATTATCACGGAGTCTATCCTCTCCGGATCACAGTCAATATCAACCAGTACACGCCTCTCAGAAGACACTTGCAGCAAAATGACCGGGTTAAGCTGTTATGAATTTTCCTTCCCATCTGATGTCTTTTTATCGTGAAACCAACACTAAAAAGATTGCTAACCAAAGCTCAGAGGGACTCCTTTCACTCTCATCAAGGGCCGCTAGCTCCCCACCCACTTCTCAACTTGGTACTTTACATAGCTCCTCGGGAAAAATATATATGTATATATAATTATCCACAGACAGACTGTTTCGCTGTATCACAGCTCATCGGTGTGGGTAGACGTCCGGTTGCATCTAGTTAGGATCGAACCAAGACCATCGGAACACGGCAGAGATGAAAGTGAATTTTAGCGTATTTAGTTTTATATAAATACATATAAATAAAAACATGTCTCGTTAAATAATTTACAAGTTTTGTCTACTTATTTTTGAAAAGATCCTGTCGTAATCACGGACAAGTTTCTTAGTATCCTTAATAAAGGAAGAAAGAAAATTACCATTTTGATGCATATCCATTCTATTGCGAGTACTTTCGACATTAGCCTATTATCGTCATTAGGTTCTTGTTTTTCTAAGACGAAAATACAACTATACTTATTCATGAAAATACTAAACATAAACTAAAAATTCTTGAACCTATTTATATTAACAAATTGAAACCAACCCTTAACAAAATTAATTATAAATACTGCATAAAACTTTAAAAAAATACAGTAGATAATTTAAAATATCTAGGTTTTAACTAACAGTTTTAAATAGCTTCTTTTTTTTTTTTTTTAAATATTTAGACATTACAATAACCTAGTTACCTCCCCTGACGTTTGAACGTGTCTCTACATCAAGATAAAATTGAAAATTATACAATAAATAATCTTAGAGTTTTTCACTTCACGCGTAAACAATTTAATTTTCAGATGAACACGACAATTTTGTCTTAGAAAGATGATGGACACAACAATTTTTTTTGTCTTAGGAAAAAACAAAAATACCTCCAAAAAATTAGTAATTGTCCAAATACAAGGAACTGGGGATTAAGATTAACAGTGTGTGGAGAATGAAGACTGAGACTGGATTAATAGTAATCGGAGCTCTGGGCTTCGTAAGAAAAGGGATGAGCAATTTTAGTAACAGTATCCCGAGCAACATTAGCAGACATGTGGCCCAGAAGATCGCCCTACTCGGAACATCCGTATATTAAGAAAAGTGCTAACAATTAAATGACAATTCTCCTATGGGGCCTAAGTAATATAGATTAGAACCGGCTCTACAGGATACACAACAGGAAACATAACATACGCAAATAATAATAATAATAATAATAATAATAATAAGTAATAAATATAAGACGAAGAAGAAAATCCTCCATAAAAATTATCGAGAAATTGACCAAATATAAGGGCATGGAGATCGAGATTAACATGATGTCGGGAATGAAGACTAAGGCTGTGCCGATAGTAATAGGAGCTCTGGGCTTAATGCACAAGGTAGCATCAACATACAGGTTGCTCAGAAAATCGCCCGACTAGGAACGTATACTATAAAAAAGTGCGAGCAATTAAATGGCGATTCTCCTCTAGGGCCTAAGGTCCATAGTTTGGATCCGGCTCTACAGGATACAAAGCAGGAAATAATAATAATGACATAGAATAATAATAATAATAATAATAATAATAATAATAATAATAATAATAATTACGACAAGCTCGCGATTTAAGAAAAGAAAAATAAAAGAAAAAAATAAAAAATCAATGGCCACAGTTATGATGTCAGACACAACATTGTGACATCAACGGAACTTGACGTTTTATTATAAATGACTGTAATTTCGACGAACATCTTAAGGTGCACTTTATAAAAGAATATTCAAAATCTATTGACCTTGTGACCCTTAAAAACACATGAGGATACTCACAGGTGCAAACTACGAAACTTTCTGTCCCGGAAATGAAAAGAATGACAAAAAAGCTCCACAGGATTCATACCAAGTTTTTTTTTTAAAGTTTTTAATATATTTTTTATTATTTTTTTATTGTCATTACCATGAAAAATATCGAGAAATTTTCAAAATACAAAAAAACTAAGCTTGAGATTAACAGGATGTTGGGAATTAATACTTAGATGTTACCTATAGTAACTGGAGCCCTGGGCCGCGTAAGAAAAAGAATGGATAATTTTACGAACAGTGCCCCAAGTAACATCGGCACAGGACATTATTTACATTATTCGGACTATTGTCCTCATCTTTGTCGCCATATTTATCACAACATTTCGGCCGTTGTACGCTCCGGCCTTCTTCAGCGCAGAAGTTCTCCAGAATATCGCTTTAGTAGGAACATCCCGTGTACTAAGAAAACTGCTATCAATTAAATGACAATTCTCCTATAAGGCTTATGAGCCATAGTTTAGACCCGGCCCTACAGGATACAAAGCTGAAAACATGCCATCCACAAATAATAATAATAATAATAATAAAGAAAAGCTAGCTATTTCAGAAAAGAAAAAAATAAATGAAAAAATAAATAAAAGATTCAATAGCCACAGGTATGATGTCAGACGTAACAATATACAGTGTAACCCGGATATAAGAGAGTTGTCGGGACCGAAGAAGTCTCTTATAACCGGGTTTCTCTTATATCCGGGTTTGGTCCATTTAGTTTAGATAAGTATGGCTCTAATTTGGGACCTGAGACAATCTCTCTTATATCCGGGTTTCTCTTATATCCGGGTTTGGTCCATTTAGTTTAGGTAAGTATGGCTCTAATTTGGGACCTGAGACAATCTCTCTTATATCCGGGTTTCTCTTATATCCGGGTTTGGTCCATTTTGTTTAGGTAAGTATGGCTCTAATTTGGGACCTGAGACAATCTCTCTTATATCCGGGTTTCTCTTATATCCGGGTTTGGTCCATTTTGTTTAGGTAAGTATGGCTCTAATTTGGGACCTGAGACAATCTCTCTTATATCCGGATTTCTCTTATATCCGGGTTTGGTCCATTTAGTTTAGGTAAGTATGGCTCTAATTTGGGACCTGAGACAATCTCTCTTATATCCGGGTTTCTCTTATATCAGGGTCTCTTATATCCGGGTTATACTGTAACACCAACGGTTCTTGCAGAACATTTTATTACAAACGACTGTAATTTCGACTAACGTCTTCATTATGAAAGAAATATTCACAATGTACCGGCCTTTTGACACTTAAACCTCTTGGGATAGTTACGTATGCAAATTATTAACATCCCACCCCTGAACAGAATGACTGGAGACTCCCATAAGATTTAGGTGTTGAAGTTTAAATATCTGGGAAGTGTTTTGACACAGGACGGTAAATGCGACGCTGAGACCCGAAAACGTATTGGGATGGCCAAGGACGCATTCCAAAAGCTGGGCAGAGTATTGCGAGACAGGAGGAAGTCTTTGGTAACGAAGAAAAGTATATTGAACTCTTACGTGACATCTGTCCTTCTTTACGGCAGCGAATGTTGGACGGTCTCCTCAAAGATGAAGAAGAGACTCGAAGCGACGGGGATATGGTTCTGCAGAAGGAAGCTGAGGATATCATGAACAGAACGCGTGAGCAATTATGAGGTCTTGGAGAAGATGCAAACAAGGAGGAGGCTTATACTTAACAAGAAGAAGCAACTGAAGTTTCTGGGAAACGTAATGAGAAAGGAGGGCCTGGAAAATCTGATACTCACAGGTCGAATAGAAGGAAAAGGAGACAAGAAGAAGCAATGCATGACATAGCTGGATGACAGAATGTGGTCTGGGAGAGGTGACAGAGAGACGAAACTTATTGATAGCTACAAAGTATAGGAGAAAGTGGAGAGCCATGATCGCCTACGTGCTGAAAGCATTTCTTTGTTAACAAAGAAGAGTACTGAGCAAGATGATGTCTTAGAGAGGATGCAAACAAGGAGGAGGCTTATACTTAACATCAGGAAGAGGCAGCTGAAGTTTCTGGGACACTTAATGAGAAAGGAAGGCCTGGAGAATCTGATACTCACATGTCGAAAAGAGGGAAAAGGAGACAAGAGGAAGCAATGCATGACATAGCTGGATGACAGAATGTGGTCTGGGAGAGGTGGCAGAGAGACGAAACTTAATGAGAGCTACAGGAGATAGGAGGAAGTGGAGAGCCATGATCGCCTACGTCCTAAAAGCATTTCTTTGTTAACAAAGAAAAGAGTACCGAGCCGTTATGTGACATCTATCCTCCTTTACGGCAGTGAATGTTGGACAGTCTTCTCAAAGATGAAGAAGAAACTCGAGGAGACGGAGATATGGTTCTACAGAAGGATGCTGAGGATATCATGAACCGAGCGTGTTAGCAAGATGAGGTCTTGTAGAGAATGCAAACAAGGAGGAGGCTTATACTTAACATCGGGAAGAGGCAGCTGGAATTTCCCGGACACGTAATGAGAAAAGAGAGCCTGGAGAATCTGATACTCACAGGTCGAATAAAGGGAAAAGGAGACAAGAGGAAGCAATGCATGACATAGCTGGATGACAGAACGTGATCTGGGAGAGGTGGCACGGGGACGAAACTTATTGAGATCTACAAAGGATAGGGAGAAGTGGAGAGCCATTTACCGCCTACGCCCTGAAAGGACACGGCACATAAGAAGAAAGAAAGAAATTAATCAGCTCACAGAAAATTCCAAGATGAACAAAATCACCATCATATGAAACACGATTTAGTTGCATGCCATTTCTGATTTGACATTTACTAGTGCAGCCATTTTTTCATTACAAATCAAGCGACTTTTGTACAGAGACTTATTTTCTGTAGATTTACATATTTTTATACTAGAAAATATTTTTAAAATTGTAACTTCAGAAAGACAGACATACTGTCGAAATTTTGTTTAACGATGTCATTAACATCTGAGTGAAACACCTCCGTGAAAAATATAGAAAAAATTTCAAAATACAAATATTGTTATGGTCCGGTTCCTTGTACCACGGTGATAGTCCAAGGTAGAACCAATAAAGAAGAACTCGAACACGGATATGGAATAACACAGATATATTACAAACAGGAATATATTCAGAGAGAAGAAGAAAGTGCTAGTACGAACAATCTATCTATCTATCTATCTATCTATCTATCTATATATATATATATATATATATATATATATATATATATATATATATATATATTATGGTCCGGTTCCTTGTACCACGGTGATAGTCCAAGGTAGAACCAATAAAGAAGAACTCGAACACGGATATGGAATAACACAGATATATTACAAACAGGAATATATTCAGAGATAAGAAAGTGTTAGTACGAACAATCTATCTATCTATCTATCTATCTATCTATCTATATTTATATATGTTATGGTCCGGTTCCTTGTACCCCGGTGATAGTCCAAAGTAGAACCAATAAAGAAGAACTCGAACACAGGTATGGAATAACACAGATATATTACAAACAGGAATATATACAGAGAAGTAGAAGTGTTAGTATGAACAATCAGGTTTAGTAGAGAGAACAATGTAGTCTCGATTAGTATCACTATTCCAATGTCTTGCAGTAATTGTCTGAACGTGACTCTGTTTCGGACTGCCTCTGACTCGACTGACTCGCTCGCTCTGACTGACTGACTCCTGACAGACCTCACTCCAGACGTCAGATTGAACTCCAGACTTCAGACGGAACTGTCCCGACTTCAGAAGGAACTGTCCCGACTTTAGAAGGAACTGCCCCGACTTCCGTATTGAATAGTCCATTATGTTATTATGGGTAAGGTCCCATAACAAATACCTAGACATCGAGATTAACAGGATGTAGGGAATTAATACCCACATTGTACCGACAGTAATCGGAGCACTGGTCCTCGTGAGAAAAAGAATGGACAATTTTACTAACGGTGTTCCAGGTAACATCAACATACAATTTGCCCAGAAGATTGCCCTACTATGAACATCTCATATATTAAGAAAAGTGCTATCAATTAAATGGCAATTCTCTTACAGGGCCTAAGGAACATAGTTTGGACCTAGGTCTACAGAATACAAAGCAGGTAACATAACATACAAATAATAATAACAATCATAATAATAAAATTAATAATAACAATAATAATAAACACCGCCATGAAAATTATCGAGAAATTGTTCAAATACAAGGACATGGAGATCGAAATTAACAGAATGTGGGGAATGAAGACTAAGACTGTACCAGTAGTAATCGGAGCTCTGGGCTTCGTAAAAAAAGAATTGACAATGTTACTAACAGAGCCCAAGGTAGCATCAACATACAGGTTGTCCAGAAAATTGCCCGATTAGGAACATCACATATATTAAGAAAAGTGCTATCAATTAAATGCCAGTTCTCTTATAGGGCCCAAGGACCATTGTTTGGACCCTACTCTACAGGATATAACACAGGAAACATAACACGCAAACAACAACAACAACAAAAAAACAAAAATACTACTACTACAACTACTACTACTACTAATAATAATAATAATAAGAAGAAGAACCCCATGAAAATTATCGAGAAATTGTTCAAATACACGGACATGGAGATCGAGTTTAACAGGATGTGGGGAATGAAGACTGAGGCTGTACCAATAGTAATCGGAGCTCTGGGCCTCGTGAGAAAAGGAATGCGCAATTTTACTAACAGATTCCAAGGTAGCATCAACCTACAATTTCCCAGAAGATCGCCCTACTAGACACATAACATATATTAAAAAAAGCTATCAATTAAGTGACAATTCTCCTATAGGGCCTAAAGTCCATAGTTTTGACCTAGCTGTACAGGACACAGAACAGGAAACATACACAAATAATAATAATAATAATAATAATAATAATAATAATAATAATCTGTGTGATCTTAGATTTTTGTTCTTTTGACAAAAATGATCAGTGGAAAATATGAAATTATTTTTGAACTTAGGTCACTTGTTGGGACACGCAAGAAATTTGTATACAACAGAAATCAAATGAAATAATAATAATAATAATAATAATAATAATAATAATAATAATAATAATAATATTGAAGAGGATAAAGAAATAGAAAGAAAGAAAAACATCAAAACAAAAACAGTGGAATAGTGAATGGGCGTGATTACAACTGAGAGATAGAATTATCTTTCTGTCCCAAACATTTGCACCAGAAACGTCAATATTTTTGTATCATTTCTATTAATTTTCTCTCATCACGCTGAAAAAAAAAAAAACAAAAAAAAAAAAACTCTTCCGAAGTCAAAGAGGTAATTTATAATTAAAAAGTTGCCGAGAATTTGTTTCGGGTTACCAAGTACACAATCCCGTTGCATAGCGTGGAATGAAAAATTTGCATAGAGCGACTGACGCACCATGAGTATAGATTAAAGTAAACAAGAATATTCATAGCATTTGGAGATTGTTCATAGCGTCATTGTAAGAAGGTTTACCAGAGGATATTCGCCCTATTTCGTCGGTGATGTAATCACTGTAAACGTCGAGAATGGTATCAGGAGGACGGGTTTCAATATCCGGACGATCCTGTTGGTGAAAGTTATGAATCTGTCTGTCTTTTTTTTTTTTTTTCATAAGGGTCGGTCAAAAAGCAATTTTTAAAATTGTCGTGTTACTTCAATTCGTAGGCGATCGTGGCTCTCTACAGCTTCCATTTCTTTAATATGAACACTCAGTTCTTTATTCTGACTTTGATAGTCGAAACTAGTTGAAGGAAACGTGAAAAAACACCCAGTGAAAATGTAATGAAAGTGCGACACAAAAAAGCAAAAGTTTTCTTCAATTAAATGGTGTTCACAAATACAGGGTGTATCAAAAGTACTTTTACTAACTTTGGGGGCGGGTTCGTGACGCAGAAAGAGAGTAAAATATCTACACACACACACATATGTATATATATGTATGTGCATGTGTGTGTGTGTGTATTGGAGCAGCAGAAAAGATCACTTTTTCCACATTGTCATAAATTTTACCTATATATATATATATATATATATATATATATATATATATATATGATGTATTGGGTATTAATATTATATATATATATATATATGATGTATGTATTATTATATATATATATATATATATATATATATATATATATATATATATATATATATATATATAGTTGACTCTCCTGTCGAGTTCGACGTATGAGGGTCAAGCAGATCAGTTCCCAGGAAACCGACAGCCCGACAACGGCACATGAGATTTGATTATACACTTTTTAAAACGCCGAATTCAGAGAGTTGGTGCATATATATATATATATATATATATATATATATATATATATATATATATATATATATATATATAATTTACAATTATAAAAAACTGAATACATTATACAAAGGTACTAGCACTCTTCCTAACAAAATTGATAAAGCTATTAACCTTTTCCAACACTGAACTAACTAACACCAAAAAGAATTACTTAACATTGGACCTAACTGTCGTATATACCGTAAGTATAATCGATTTAAAAAAAAAGAAATTTAGACCCTATACCAAAACATCGTTAAACTCCAGGATGAACAACTAATAGAAACTACACCAGAATTTAAAGACTTACTTAAGGCCGAGGCATTCAAGGATCGGCATGATAAAACCAGAAACTCCTCAAAAATACTTTCTAAACAACTGAAAATTACAGCACAAGAACTACGCAACCACCCTGACATTATTGTAAAAAAAAGCTGATAAGACCAACATTTTTGTCATCCTAAACAAATTGGATGACAACAAAAAAACTTGACCACATACTCCATGATCACATAAAGTTTAAAAAACTTAACAAGAACCCGACTAACCAACTAAAATCAAAGCTTAATAAACTTATTAATGCTAATAATTCTGAACAGAACTCTTTAAAACTCCCTAAAATTGTTGGTGATTATAGACCTGGCTACATATATGGCACTATAAAAACACATAAACCTAACTATCCTCTCCGTCCTATCATATCGCAAATTCCAACTCCTGTATATCATCTAACAAAATACATTAACCAACTTATTACTTCCTCCCTTCCTAGTAAATATAGTGTTAAGTCAACATTAGAAGTAATCCAAATCCTAAAAAGTAAAAAACCCGACAATGAAATCATAGCTTCACTTGATGTTGAAAACTTATTTACCAATGTCCCTGTTAGTGAAACTATTGACATAATCATAAGAAATATATACAGTAACTCATCTTTACCCCCACTTAAAATTAATCCTTATATATTAAGAAAACTAGTATCAGCTTGTCCCTTTCTTCGATCGTAATAATAATTATTATTATTTACGTTATTCGGACTATTGTCCTCATCTTTGTCGCCATATTTATCACAACGTCTCGGCCGTTGTACGCTCCGGCCTTCTTCAGGTGGTTGGAATGTCGAACTGAACTCTTTATTTCGCTCACTGGGGTAGACTGTTCTAGTCCCACGTGCCATGTTTTAATGGATGTCAGTTATCAGTTATCTCCTGTTAATTCCCCTCTGAAAGTTCTCCACTGCCTTAACCGGGTATTGAACCCACACTCTTTGGGTCCTGTCACTGGATCTAACCAACGCCTTTATCCACTGTGCCATGAATTTCTGGGTATTATAAACCTAATGTCTTCAGCAACTATTTTTACCAGTGCTCATATTGCAATTTTGCTGTTATCATTGAATGTTTTTACCAGAGCTCATATTGCAACTTTTGTTGTTATCATTGCTTTTCTCTGGCACTCCTTATTACTGGTTCCCATATTGTATTTATTTCTATGCTTGGTCGGCTCAGGAGATTTTTGTGGCCTAGCATATGTGCTGATTCCTTAAGTTTACGAATTTTCCAATGGTGTTCCCTGTCTATGATCTCAACATGATCCCACAGATGGCGGTGATCTCCCTTCTCTCTCCATATGTGGTCAGCCACGCCTGATTTTTCTACTTCCCCTCGTGTTACAGAATTTTGCTGTTCTTGAAGCCTTACCTTAAGGGGGGCGGCCTGTCTCTCCTTTATATTCCTTTCCGCAGCTGCTGGGGATAGCGTACACACAGTCTTTAGTCATGTTCTCCTCTATGGGGGGGGTCTTACTCTGGAGAGATATCTGCGAAGTGTCGTCAAGCTTTTGAAGGTTGTCCTGATGTTATAGGGATCGCAGATCCTTTGTATTTTAAAAAATCTACAACAGATCCTAGCAAAAAATTAAGTTAATCATATACTACACTTACTCTAGTATATCCAACTTAATTATTCGCAATGATTCTTCTCCTCCAATTAGCGATTTGACAAAAAAACAAAATAAAACAAAACAAAAAAAACAAAAACAAAAAAAAACATAGTTTATAGATTCAAGTGCCCTTTGGGAGATTGTATCTCCAACGAATTAAATAATATTTATGTTGGTCACAAAACAAACTCACTTTCACGACGCTTGACACTACATTTGAATGATAACTAACATTTTAAGACATTTACAACAACATGCCTGGTCACATACACAATTCCGGAAAATCCTTGTTGAAAACATAGTTATACTTAAACATGAAAACAATAAACAAAAACTAAAAATTCTTGAAGCTATATATATAAAACAGTTGAAACCTAACCTGAACAAAATAAATTATGAAATCTCCACAAATATTCTTAAATGTCTATAATTGGTAACAGAAGCCATTGGTTGATACCAACGGAACCCATACTTAATACTTCTCGAATTCACTCTCGCGTGGTCATGTGTGACGTCATGAGCTGCGATGCGATTTTCGCTTCCGAGCTTCTTATATGTACTTGTATATCGTTGCTTGGAAATCATCCATATAAACGGAAACAGACTATCATCACATTCTTGTCCGTGTATTGCATAATATATTGTACAGTAATTGTCATCTTTGATAATGGCTTATGTAAGCCGAAAGATTAGATTGGATTAAAAAATATGGATCAGTATTGTGATTTTCTTTCTTCGTTTAATGATAATATTATTAAGCTTATCAGACGTTATGAAAATAATTTACATAAAATAAATAGAAAACACTTGTATATATATATTTAATGAAACATGTATGAATATATATATATATATATATATATATATATATATATATATATATATATATATATATGTCAAATGGCCATTGTTGTACCTCAACAT
>CAHIKZ030000636.1:422500-497500 GCA_903632075.3 Acanthosepion pharaonis
GAAATAAGAATAGATGTCCATTAAATGGAGCATGTAAAACAGAGGCTGTAATTTATAAAGCAGAAGTAACAGATATTAATTGCCAAAATAATACGTACATAGGGTGTACGGAAGGTACTTTCAAATGTAGATGGTACAATGATAGGTGATCATTTAAACTAACAAATCTTAGGTACTCTACCAAACTAGCTAACCATGTGTGGAATTTAAAAGAAAGAAACAACAGGTATCGTTTTCAAAGGTGGAACATTTTTAAAAAGGCAAAGCCTTACAATAATCACAACAATATTTGAAACCTCTGCCAACAGAAAAAATTAGCAATTATGACATTACCGGATCCAAAGAACCTTTTAAAGCAGAAATCCAAAATCCTTGCTTACATATCAGAAAATTTTTCTTAAGTGCATGTGAGGCTGGATAAAAAATAATTTAAGCCACCATTTACAATACACTTGCTTTTCTTCTCTTCCTCTTTCTTCCCATCCTCCTCCTCCCTTTCTTATTATTTTAAGACATTTTTATGATTATACATTCTTTTTATAGATACAAATATTTAAGTAAATGCTCTGTTTTTATAATAAACAGTATTTATAACATTTACCGACCTGAATGTCCGAGACATTTTCATAGAAAAATGTCTTAAAATAATTGTCGGACTTTGTCCATTTCATAATGTGTGACGTCATTTGTTTACATTTGGATACGCTTTGAGCAGATATGAATGGATGTGAGAGATTCATGGAAGATTGAAGTTTAAAAGCAGTAAAATCGTGACTCGATCTGTTAAGGCACGTCAGGCTATATGACGGTTCCGTATAGGATACAGGTTCGATTCCTATCGAAGAACAAATATTTTCTATGAAAGTCCTCGGACATTCAGGCCTGTAAATGTTATTAATACTGTTTATTATAAAACAGAGCATTTACTTAAATATTTGTATCTATAAAAAGAATGTATAAATATAAAAATATCTTAATATATATATTATATATATGTATATATTACATACGCAGTAGTTATTAGAAAGTGCTCAATATCATTGATAGAGCTAACATATTCAGTTGTATGCAAATGAGTTTTTGACCCTCCGTTTCACACTTTCGCGATCATCAGACAAATTGGTATATTATTTTAAAAACTGGATATATTTATGCTTTATTGTGTTTGATTATGTTTGATGGGGGATGGGAGAAATCTCCCCCGTGTCGGTTTGGGATGACACTCTCATACTCAAAGACATACAATGCAAAAGCTTGAAATCCAGGGTCACAAACACATATCCATACTACTGAATATATATATATATATATATATATATATATATATATATATATATATATATAATATATTAAGAAATGGACATAGTCCGACAATTTATTTATTAAAGACATTTAAAAGAACGTTAGACATAAAAATGTCTTAATAAATAAATATATATATATATATATATATATATATATATATATATGTGTGTGTGTGTGTGTGTGTGTGTGTGTGTGTGTGTTGATATAATAGGAAGGAATTATTATATTGATGATCTGGAAGTTATTTAGTATTTTTGTTTTTATTTAAAAAAAACAGTACTCGGTACAGAAGTAGACCCTAGATTATTATTTAAAAAAAAAAACATGGTTCCATCGCGACACAGAAATTTACTGTTTCGAAACTGATCATCCATATTCAAGTTTAATTTCAATATTAAACCTTAACTGTTGAACGACAGTTTCATCATCAAGGGATGATTGGAATATTTTTTTCGTTGCTTAGTTATTCCAAACACACAAAGACATTAATTACATTTAAAGGCCTGAATGTTCGAGAATTTTCGTAGAAAATATATGCTTCTCTGACAGGAATCGAACCTGTATCCCCATTTGATCTGATGTGCTGTTAACCATTCAGCCACAAGAAATAAATGGTTAGCAAATTCTGAATTTCTGTTTATAGACACACACCTTCAACGATTTTTCTCGATCGATCATGTTTTCTAACGAAATATATCTTAACGTATATCGAAGAACAAATATATACAGTGCATAACACTCTTGATGAGCTTAAGTAAATAGATGGCGGAACAGTGTTTAGGAAGGATTAAAAAAAACAAAAAAAACTTTTCACCCCAGGCAAGGCGGGAGTGCCACTAACACACAAGGGGTTACAGTGAGTGGGAGCAAGAGTAAAGAGGCGTGAAAGAGGAAAGGGTGAAGAGAAGGACGGGGGAAAAAAAATCAAAGCATCTGGAGATATCGATTGACATTTAAAGAAATGAAGGTTATAGCTACCAGGGAAGCAAGTAAGAGGAAGTGTGTTCCACAGACGGAAAGTGCGAGACAGGAAGCTATTGGAATAGAAGAGATGGCTATATTTAACCGTTTTGACAGTGAAAGAGGTGGACCGAGATGCCGACCTAGTGGCATGTTTAAATTCATGCAGTTTGGGTACTAACGAAAGTAGCTCGTCGGAACAGTCACCGTGAAAGGATTTGTAGAAAAGACAGAGGGAGGCGACGGCACGTCTGTGAGAGAGCGACTTTAAACGAGATGCCAGATCAGGGTCAACCACATTGCATATGCGTCTCTGGATTTTGTCGAAGACCCTGAAATGACCAGCGGGGGCTCCAAACCATATATGACAGCAATATTCCATGCCATGGCAAATGGTTGATTTATAGGACTGACTCGGGCGAGAAAAACTTTCTGGCGCGACACAGGGAACCAACTTTCCTTGCGGTAGATGAAGCTATTGATTCAATATTATTGTTCCATCTCAGGTCATCGGACACTGTGAAACGAAGCAGTCGCAAAGAGGTCCTCACGTGGAGTTGAGCATCAGACATTCTAATGGGAGACAGGGGCGGTTCTAAAGACAAAATTTATTAAGAACTAGCAGTATAGCCCGGCGTTGCCCGGGGATTTAACAGTAAGAGATAGATCAAGTATCGATCATCATAAAGACTGAAAAATAAAATTGACAAAGATTATTGTTTAAGGTTGACGGACACGCATGTCTTAATTATTTATTATTTTTTTTTACGAATTGGTCAAACCCAAACTCAAACAAAAACATTGTTTTCAATCGTTATGAGTCTACCGATTGAATAGAATTTTATTATAAACAATTGTCTTGTAAATGGAATTTTTAAAGCATTCTGAATGTAAAAATAAAGGGAAAAGTGTGGAGGACAATAAGAAACACTACCTGCCAAAAAAATAAGTTTTGTTGAAATGTAGGAAATCCGATCCCATATATAAACGAACACACACACACACACACACACACACAAACAACCTGGGTTTTATAATAAGTATAACTCGATATGAGTTGTCCCCCTTTCATTCTCGTGATGCCTCTTAATTGTGTTTTCAAATTGACTTCATGCAAAAACAATTGTGTTTTTCCAATTTTTGGCACTGTCAGAACCACCGCAAGGTAATTTTACGTAGGCCTGTGAAGTTTTGTTGAAATCGGTTGAAAAATGTAGGAAATCCGATCCAATATATAAACGTACAGACACACACATACACACACACACACACACACACAACCTGGGTTTTATAATAAGTATAATTACAAAGGACAGGAAATTGTGGAGAGCCACGATCGCCTAACTTTTGAGGCGACACGGTACAAAATGAATTAGAAACCTGACGATGTAAGTACTTTGGTTAAAATCTTCACTCACTTTTCTATTTCGAAATTTTGTTGTGGACATATTCTTAGCAGCAGACCACGCAGTGTCAGAATGACCGATTCTGCAGAACATGACAAGCAGCGATATCAGGCGAGATTTGCATCCTGCTCGATTCTTCTGAGAGAAATTTAGAAAAAGTCACGATTCTCCAAAAATTATCATGCGAGAGCGAGGCAATCATTTTTGATGGGCAACACTGACTATTATCATTTTCCAACAAAAACATCTGCCCTGAAAATTAGTGCTCAGAAAATGACGCCAAACATCGGCCGGCCATTAATAATTGTCGGAAAGACGTTGCCTGGGAGGCAAGAGTTTAATAAATCAAAAAGCAGGGACTGGGTAAATTTTAGCGAAATTTATTTTGCATTTGATAGCTCTATCTTCCTTGAATATTCAGTTTCTCATTAATTTTAGAAGTGATTGAATATCCTCAGCAGAATTACACGTCGTCTATTTTCAAAATTTTATTATTCTCTTTGTTGATTGTTTTATATTTTGCTGTTTTCCTGTATATATTTATCGATGTTTCTGATTGTTGGGTGTTCGCCATTGTTTAAAAAGAAAAATAGAACGGAGAAAAGTTTATTTATTTTTAATTTCTTTTTTTTTCTTAAACAAATTTGCTTTCTTATTTATTTGTCAAATTTTTGCATATTTTTAACTTTTTCTTCAATACTTGATCTTTTTTCTTTCTATCGTTTAAAAATGAAAATGAATGAAGATTTCCTGTATGTTAGCTTTTAGTTCCTTTTTTTAAATTCCTTCTTTCTTTCATCTCGCCAGTTTAGCTTTTATTTATCTTTTCTTTCTTTGATTTGCCATTCCTTTTTTCTTTCCTGTGCTTTCCTTGTACTTATTCTTTGTTTTTTTCTCTCTCTCTCATTCTCTCATTTGTTACGTCCTTCTATTCTTCCTTCCCTTAATATTTTTCTCATTGTTCATTTTCTTATCGCAATATATTCTTCTTCTTCATCTCTCTCTCTCACTTTCTTCCTTCCTTCTTTTATTCTGTTCTTCCTTTCTCCTATCGTTCATTCGTTCGTTCGTTCTTTCCTCCCACCCTTCCTCTCGCCTTTCAGCCTCTTTTTCTCTTCTTCCTTTCTTTTGACGTTCATTCGTTCATTCGTTCGTTCCTTCCTTCCACCCTTCCTATCGCCTTTCAGCCTCTTTTTCTCTTCTTCCTTTCTTCTGTTGTTCATTCGTTCCTTCCTTCCTTCCATCCTTCCTCTCGCCTTTCAGCGTCTTTTTCTCTTCATCCTTTCTTCTGACGTTCATTCGTTCGTTCCTTCCTTCCACCCATCCTATCGCCTTTCAGCCTCTTTTTCTCTTCTTCCTTTCTTCTGTTGTTCATTCGCTCGTCCTTTCGTTCCATCCTTCCACCCATCCTATCGCCTTTCAGCCTCTTTTTCTCTTCTTCCTTTCTTCTGTTGTTCATTCGTTCCTTCCTTCCTTCCACCCTTCCTATCGCCTTTCAGCCTCTTTTTCTCTTCTTCCTTTCTTCTGTTGTTCATTCGCTCGTCCTTTCGTTCCTTCCTTCCACCCATCCTATCGCCTTTCAGCCTCTTTTTCTCTTCTTCCTTTCTTCTGTTGTTCATTCGTTCGTTCCTTCCTTCCACCCTTCCTATCGCCTTTAAGCGTCTTTTTCTCGTCATCCATTCTTCTGACGTTCATTCGTTCCTTCCTTCCACCCATCCTATCGCCTTTCAGCCTCTTTTTCTCTTCTTCCTTTCTTCTGTTGTTCATTCGTTCCTTCCTTCCTTCCACCCTTCCTATCGCCTTTCAGCCTCTTTTTCTCTTCTTCCTTTCTTCTGTTGTTCATTCGCTCGTCCTTTCGTTCCTTCCTTCCACCCATCCTATCGCCTTTCAGCCTCTTTTTTTCTTCTTTCTTTCTTTCTCAATGTTTTTCATTCGTTCCTTCCTTCCTTCCTTCCTTCCACCCATCCTATCGCCTTTCAGCCTCTTTTTCTCTTCTTCCTTTCTTCTGTTGTTCATTCGTTCCTTCCTTCCTTCCTTCCTTCCTTCCACCCTTCCTATCGCCTTTCAGCCTCTTTTTCTCTTCATCCTTTCTTCTGACATTCATTCCTTCGTTCGTTCGTTCCTTCCACCCATCCTATCGGCTTTCAGCCTCTTTTTCTCTTCTTCCTTTCTTCTGTCGTTCATTCGTTCGTTCCTTCCTTCCTTCCATCCTTCCTATCGCCTTTCAGCCTCTCTTTCTCTTCATCTTCTCTTCTGACGTTCATTCGTTCGTTCGTTCCTTCCTTCCACCCTTCCCATCGCCTTTCAGCCTCTTTTTCTCTTCATCCTTTCTTCTGATGTTCATTCCTTCGTTCCTTCCATCCTTCCTATCGTCTTTCAGCCTCTTTTTCTGTTCTTCCTTTATTATTCCTTTCCTTTTTTTTATTAATCTGCAAACACTGCAGTACATTGCTTCCTATTCTTTTCAGCCCTTTACGTTCTTCCCACTTCACCACCTTTCAGGTCTCTAGTTTCTTTCTTTCTTTCTTTCTTTCTTTCTTTCTTTCTTTCTTTCTTTCTTTCTTTCCAGTGTTAGTATCGCTTCGTGTTCTTCCACTTTCTTTTCTTTTCTTTCTTTCTTTCTTTCTTTCTTTCTTTCTTTCTTTCTTACACTCTCTTTTTCTTTATTTCCTTTTTTATTTTCCATTTTGCCGCAATTTCCTCAATACATTTTTCTTTTCTTTCTTTTTTCCTCTTCCAACCTCGATTTCCTTCCTTATTTCCTTTACATCCTTTTATTTTTTCAATCCTTCATGTTCTCCCTTTTCATTCCTCTATTTTCTTTCTTCTTATTTTTAGCCCTTTAGTTTCTTTATTCATTCCTACTCTCCTTCGCTCCTTCATTCCTACTCTTCTTTCAGCCTTTTAGGTTCTTCCCCCTCT
The DNA here is from genome assembly GCA_903632075.3 of Acanthosepion pharaonis. Taxonomy (NCBI): domain Eukaryota; kingdom Metazoa; phylum Mollusca; class Cephalopoda; order Sepiida; family Sepiidae; genus Acanthosepion; species Acanthosepion pharaonis. Next base: position 429,094 of record CAHIKZ030000636.1, read on the forward strand.
CTTATTTTCATTCCGCTTTTGTTTGTTTGTTTGTTTTCTTTCTTATCTTTACTCTTTGGTTTCTTCCTTCCAGCATACATTTCTTCCTTCCCTCTTTCCTTCATTTCATTTTCTTTCTTTTTATTTTTTCACCGCTTCATGCCTCACTTTCATTCCACTAATTTCTTTCTTTCTTTCTTTCTTTCTTTCTTTCTTTCTTTCTTTCTTTCTTTCTTTCTTTTGTTCTATATCCTGTATTCCCTCTTCATTTCTTTTACTTCATTTTGTTTTCTTTTCTTTCTTTCTTTCTTTCTTTCTTTCTTTCGATTTAACATTTTTCTTTCGTTTTTTCTGTCTTTGTTTTTCTTATTTTTATCCCTTTATTTCATTCTTTTTCTTCTGCCCTTTTTTCATTTCTTTCATCAATTTAGCTCCATGTTTTCTTTTTCTTCCTTCTTTTCCTTCATCTTTTTTCATTCTTTCCTTCTGCTTCTTGGGTCTTCTTCTATTCATTTTTTTTTATTTTGTTAGGCTTTTACATCCAACCTTCCTTTTCTTTAGTTTTTCCTTTCTTCCAACCTAGTACTTCTTTCTTTTTTCCTTTTCTTTATTCTTTACTTCATTTTTTTCCTAATTTCATTCTAATTTCAGCCATTTACGTCCTTGCTTTTTACTCTTCATTCTTTTTTTTCTTTCCTTTCTCGTTTTTACTTCATTATTTACTTCGTTTTTTCTTCTTTCCTTTCGGTGTTTTTCTAGCCTTTCCTTCATTTTTTTTTTATCAATTTTGTCAGCCTTGTCATTCTTTCGTAACTTTCTTTCGTTTATTCTTTTCTTTCAGTCTTTTACGGCCTTATTTTCTTTCCTTTTCCCCCTTCTTTTCAATGTATTACATTCTTCTTCCCGTTATTTTTTTTCTTTTCATCTTTATTCAGCCTTTTACATCCTTCCTTCATTTTTATTTCAGATCTTTATTTCCTTCCTTTTTCTTTTCTTTCAGCCTTTAACTTTCTTATTTTCATTTTTCTCACACCCCGGATTTTTTTTAAATTTCATTACAAACTTCGTTTTCTTCTTTCTTTCTTTCTTTCTTTCTTTCTTTCTTTCTTTCTTTTATTTCTATTGGGTTCATATTGGGTTTCTTTCTTTCTTTTTTTCTTTCTTTCTGCGTCGTTTTTATCTATATGATGTATTTTTTTTCGTTTTCTTTCTTTCCTTCTTTCATTGTTTTATTTTGTTTTCTTTCTTTCTTTCTTTCTTTCTTTCTTTCTTTCCGTCTCTCTTTTATTTCTATTCCTACTCATATTGGGTTAATCTTTCTTTCTTTCTTTCTTTCTTTCTTTCTTTCTTTCTGCGTCGTTTTTATCTATATGCTGTATTTTTTTCGTTTTCTTTCTTTCCTTCTTTCATTGTTTTATTTCGTTTTCTTTCTTTCTTTCTTTCTCTATTTTATTTCTATTCCTACTCATATTGGGTTAACCTTTCTTTCTTTCTTTCTTTCTTTCTTTCTTTCTTTCTTTCTTTCCAGTGTTAGTATTGACTCGTGTTCTTCCTTTTTCTTTATTTCTTTCTTTTTTCTTTCTTTCTTTCTTTTTCTTTCTTTCTTTCTCCGTCCTTTTCTACTATATGATGTATTTTTTTACTTCGTTTTGTTTGTTTGTTTGTTTCTATGTTTCTATGTTTGTTTGTTATTTTGTTTGTTTGTTTCTTTCTTTTTCTTTCTTTCTTTCTTTCTTTCTTTCTTTCTTTCTTTCTTTCTTTCTCCGTCCGTTTGTTCTATATCCTGTATTTTGTTCGTTTTCTTTCTTTCCATCTTTCATTATTTTACTTCGTCTTCTTTCTTTCTTTCTTTCTTTCTTTCTTTCTTTCTTTCTTTCTTTCTTTCTTTCTTCTGTTTCGTTGTCTTTCTTAGTTTATTTCTTTCTTTTTTTTCATCACCCGCACGTCTATGCTTACAGTATCTGTGATCATACAGCAAGGTACAGAGCAGGCTCGACGTTGCTTAACAGTTATCGCACGCGAACCAAGGTTTCAAAATTACTGTGTCCGTAAACTCTTTTCATGCCCGCTTCAAAAATATAAAATAGCCAGTCCTGTTAACCCCGTACAGTTCCTGACGTTTTCTTGTCAGTTTGCTGAAAGTGCTTAATTGGGCATGACTACTGGAGGTTGATGCACTTAGCATCTCATTCCACAAGTGGAAATATTGGAGAAACATCATGGCCGGTTGAGACGATGAGATTTTAATTTTTAATGAATTGTTAACTAAGGTTACTGGAAGGGAGTTCGATATACTCGGGAACACCTTCAATCAGTGGCCGCCAGTATGTGTAAAGTTGCTACTCGCAACGCCAGATATTCAGCGCACACCTCAAGTGTCCCAGCTCTTCCTGAAAGTCTGGAATTTTTGTCGAGTTTTGAAGTATAGGGATTTTCCAAGCGTAGCTTAGATGTGTCACAAGGCCGAAATCATGGGGCAACCAGGATCGAACTCACTACTCAGTTGTAATTGATCTAGCGAGACAAGCCTGCTAACCATTACACCGCCTTGAGGCGCCCCATCGAGTTCTGAAGTATATGTGGGGAATGATGTTATAAAGCCGATTCTTTACCGATAGAATTTAAAACCCCAATACCTGTGGGGATCACAGTCGACTTCAATTCCGCACCCTCTTGGATCCATATTTAGGAACTTAATATTTCTCCCCTTTTTAGCTTCTCTGTTTCCCCAAAAATTCAGTAGGTAAAAAGAAAAGGGGCACAAAAACCATAATATCCTGTTTTAAATATTCCAGTATCGTATCTAATTCTGTCTTCATCTACCAAAGGATTTTCGATTTTTACTTGATTATTACTTCTTTTAGCCTATTCTTATACTTCTGTTCCGTGTTTTCTCGATCATACATTTCACATAATTCTGTTTTTTTTTTATGTACCGTGTCCGTTCAGGACGTAGGTGGTCATGGCTCTCCACAATTTCTTGTCCTTTGTATCTCTTATCTTTAACGTGGCGCAGACATTTAAAATCGCTGCGCAAACATCGTTTCATAAACAAGTAAAATACGTAAACAAATACATCGTTGGGAGATTACCTATATATATATATATATATATATATACGAGCGTTGCCCGGGGATATAACAGTAAGAGATAGATCAAGTATCCACCATCATAAAGACTGAATAATAAAATTGACAAAGATTATTGTTTAAGGTTGACGGACACGCATGTCTTAATTAGTTTTTTTTTTTTTTTTACAAATTGGTCAAACCCAAACTCAAACAAAAACATTGTTTTCAATCGTTATGAGTCTACTGATTGAATAGAATTTTATTATAAACAATTGTCTTGTAAATGGAATTTTTAAAGTATTCTGAATGTAAAAAATAAAAGAAAAAGTGTAAGACAATAAGAAACACAACATGCCAAAAAAAAGTGAAGTTTTGTTGAAATCGGTTGAAAAATGTAGGTAGACTTTCTGTAATCTTTTAGTTTTACAATTTATGATTTTTACTTATTGAATACAGTAAAAAAAATTGCATATTTTGCTTGTGGTGATTCATAATTAGAATTCTGATTTGAATATATTTTCCACTCGTTGTTTCTAATACAAAAAATATTAACTTTATTTGGGTTTATTAATTATGATCTAACAAATCTTATTCATTTAGTAGCCTTCTCTGTAATATATAATAATCTTTTTTACAATTTATGATTTTTACTTATTGAATACAGTAAAAAAAAATTGGAAACCATGTGTATTTAAAGTAGTTTCCGTTCAGTTATTATTTTTAGTTAGGACTTGTGTATGTTTAGATTTCATTATCTTTCCCTAAAGATAAAGAATTTATTCCGATGTTTGTATTCGTACAATCAGTAGAGATCGTTAGATTATTGTTTAAGGTTGACGGATACGCATGTCTTAATTAGTTTTTTTTAGTTTTTTTTTTTTTTTTACGAATTGGTCAAACCCAAACTCAAACAAAAACATTGTTTTCAATCGTTATGAGTCTCCCAATTTAATAGAATTTTATTATAAATAATTGTCTTGTAAATGGAATTTTTAAAGCATTCTGAATGTTAAAAATAAAGAAAAAAGTGTGCAAGAGAATAAGAAACACTACCTGCCAAAAAAAAAGTGAAGTTTTGTTTTATCGACTGAAAAATATGGGAAATCCGCTCCCATATTTAAAGGAACTCACACATACAAACAACCCGATGTGAGGTGTCCCCCTTCCATTTTCACGATGTCTCTTAATCGTGTTTTCAAATTGATTTTGTGCAAAAACAATTATATTTTTCCCATTTTTGGCGCTGTTAGAACCACCACAAGGTAATTTTATGTAGTCTTGTGAAGTTTTGATGAAATCGGTTGAAAAATGTAGGAAATCCGATCCAATATATAAACGTCACAGACACACACACACAATCTGCGTTTTATAATAAGTAAGATAAAACAGAAGATGTCTGTCTGTCTGAGTGATACATTTTCACTCGAGATCCATCCAACCGATTTTAACCAAATTTGGCGCATACATTATAGAATATAAGAGACAGGTTATAAGCGTCAAAAATCGATAATTTTTAAAAATCAATAATCGCTAACGTCGATCAAATATCGATAAATTTACCTTTTTCCTCCGATTTCGCTCAAACTCGGTATGTTGGTTACTTATATCATGACGATCTCAACGATTTTTCATTTTCGTTTCTAGATCACTGCGTTTAGCGAAGAACTGCGAAAAAGGAAAAATCGATTTCAACACAAATGTTAAACTAAAAGCTCCCTCAATTTTCAAGCAATCTAATATAAAGTTCACTCAATTGTAGCCAACAATAAGTTGTATGTTTAACAGTCATTTAACCTGATAAGTGAATTCACCCATATAGTGAAAATCCGCATAAATAGCGAAAAAATGGCGATTTTTACTGGTTTCTTTCTTATTTTTCGTTGATCTTCAAACCAATTTTCATCAGTCTTAACAATTGCCTTATAATCCTCTTTTACATCTCAGGTAGCAGACTGACAAAGTAAATTTAAAAAATTCCAGAATAATTTTCTTCTAGTGTGGGTTGCCTGTTTTACTCCTTCATGTCCTCGGCTAACTTCAACTGAATAAATGCAGACTATTTCTCTAATATATCAATAACTGCATTAATTTTTAAAAAAATTAATGAAAGTACTTTAAAGTAGTTGAAGACGATAGCCTGTGTTACATGCAAACATGATACTGCCTTTGCTCCATTCTAATTGAACGCTTTTTCTGATCGACCAGCTGGGTTTGCTAGTTAATTATGAAAATAGTCGCAAACAATTAAATTCGTTGCACCGCCATTTAAAACCATTGCGTAAACAATTAAAATAGTTGCGTAAACAAATAAAATATGTCAGTGAGCAAATAAATCGTTTCGTAAACAATTAAATTAATCGTGTAAACAAATAAAATGATTGGGTGAAAAATAAAGGCGATGCTTAAACAATTAAAATAGCTGAGTAAGCAAAATCGTTTCATAAACAATTAAGTGGTGGAAACAATTACAGGTGCTGAGTAAATATGTAGAATCACTGTGATCACCACGATGTTTTAATTAGCTGCATTTCATTAATTAAATAATTAAAAAGCATTGGGTAAAGAAAGAAACAAAATATTGCATAAAATATTGTTTTCATATTATTATAAAAAAGTGAAGTTGCTGCGTAAACAAATTGTATCTATAAAAGATTGCCGTATAAACAACTGAAATTGTTGCGGGGAAATGAATATCCTTTCGTAAACAATTAGAATGCTTAGTAAACAATTAAAATTGCTGCGCAAACATTAATTTTTTGAGCAACAGTTTGAAAAGTTTTCTTGGCCGTTGTGTAAATAATTAAAATCATTCTCATAAAAAACTGAAATGGTTACGTAAAAAATTGTTATGTTAACAATTAAAATCATTATGTGAACAATGAAAAACGTTGAGCAAACAATTAAAAATCTTTATGTAAACAATTAAAATCATTGTGGAAAAAATCAAGACATTACGTTGACTATTAAAATTGTTGTGTAAACAGGTCGTTATGTAAACAATTAATTATTCATGTAAACAATTAAAATCATTTCACAAACAAATCGCTTTGTAAAATATTAAACTCGTTGTGCAAACAATGAAGTGGTCGTCTAACCAAGTAAAATCGTTGGGTAAACAAATTCCCGTGTAAAAAATTAAAACCTATGTGCAAACAATTAAGTCGTTATATAAACAATTAAAATCGTTGTGCAAACATTTTGTTATGTAAACAATTTAACTATTAAAATTGATGTGGAAACAAATTACCATGTTAACAATTAAAATCGTTGTGGAAATGATCAAAACTACATAAACAATTACAATCGTTCCAGAGACAAATCGTTATGTAAACTATCAATTCTTAATGTAAACAAATAAAATCTTCGTGTAAACAATAGAGTCGTTGTGTAAACAATTAAAATCGTTGTAAAAACAATTAAGTCGTGTAAACAGTTAAAATCTTTCGACAAACAATTAAAATCGTTGTGGTAATAATTAAATCATTACGTTAATAATTAAAATCGTTGTGAAAACATGTAGTTATACCAAAAATTAAATATAATGTGCAAAAATTAAATCGTTATGTAATTAAAGTCGTTGTGGAAACAAGTATTCCCGTAAAAATTAAAATTGTTAGGCCCAAAAATTAATTCGTTATGCAAATAATGAAAATCGTCGTGGAAACAATCTTTATGTAAACAATGAAAATATTTGTGTAAACAATTAAGTCGTGCAAATAATGAAAATCTTTGTGGAAACAATTCGTTTTGTATGTAATTAAAATCGTTGTGTAAGTAATTAAGTCATGCAAATAATGTAAATCTTTGTCGAAGCAAGTCGGTAAGTAAACAATTAAAATAGTTGTGCAAACAATTAAGTCTGGCAAATAATGAAAATATTTGTTGAAACAAGTCGTTATGTAAACAATGAAAATCGTTGTATAAACAATTAAGTCGTGCAAATAATGAAAATATTTGTGGGAACAATTCGTTTTGTATATAATTAAAATCGTTGTGTAAGCAAGGAAGTCATGCAATTAATGTAAATCTTTGTGGAAACAAGTCTTTTTGTAAATAATTAAAATCATTTTGTAAACAATTAAGTGATGCAAATAATGGAAATATTTGTGGAAACAAGTCTTTTTGTAAATAATTAAAATCGTTGTGTAAACAGTTAAGTCTTGCAAATAATGAAAATCGTCGTGGAAACAAGTCGTTATGTAAACAATGAAAATCGTTGTGTAACCAATTAAGTCATGCAAATAATGAAAATATTTATAGAAACATGTCGTTAAGTAAACAATTAAAATCGTTCTGTAAACAATTAAGTGATACAAATAATGAAAATATTTGTGAAACAATTCGTTTTGTAAATAATTAAAATCGGTGTGTAAATTATTAAGTCAGGCAAATAATGAAAATCGTCGTGGAAACCAGTCGTTATGTAAACAATGAAAATCGTTGTGCAATTGTGGAGAGTCACTGTGAAAGCCCCAGGGTTACATATACTAGGAAATCACAAGTGCGTCGACCGCAATGACTCGTTCATAATCTTTAATTAGGTCTGAAAACCTAGTCTGGCACAAGGCCTTTTGATTTGAGTTAGATCGAACTGAAAATGGAGTATTGTCGCGGCACAGTCTTCCCTTTTCAGCCTTCACAGAGTTCAACCTCGAAAACCTATCGCTTATCTTTCTATATTTCTATGGCAAAGTCATTTTTCTTTCATTATTTCCACAAATTCAGACCTTTACAACGAGAAACATGTCATGCCAATTCTACGGAGTCGATTCACCCTCATTTCCCCCATATTCCAAATCTAAGAGAAAGTTTCACCTCCGAGAACGGCTACGATGTGGGGCAGACTCCTACACGGATGTTTCTCTGAACGCTACAACATAACTCTCTTCAGGTCAAAGGTCAATTGTTACATCCCCACAATCTTTACTTCCTTCCATCATATCCTTCACTTATATCACATTCATCACAGCCATCTTAACAGTAACCATCTACCTTGACTGGCACTTGAGACTTTTATTGATGGCAATCTAGTTTAATAGGAATATTCAAAGTAATTTACTAAGCTTAGTGTCAAGTTTAAGACGTTCGAATTTTTCTGACTTGCCTTGAAAATCAGTATTTGAAATCCTGACTTATATTTGGGCTCGCACGCAAATCTCAACCACATTCAAGAAGAACGACCCATAAGAGTTATTTACTATGATTAACTTAGGATATGGTATTTTGGCAGCCATTGTAAACTGCATTCAGTTGCTTACAGAATTCACGAAGAAACGTCCATAAGAGTTATTTACTATGATTAATGTAGTCAGATACAAGGATAATGTTAATATGGCGCCCACTGTAATCTGTATTCATTTGCTTACAGCATACAACACAAGGTTAAACAGATGAACATTCAGGTATAAATATTTTGTTGCATCGATCTTTCTACTTTGAAAATCAGCACTTGGAATCTTCACCTGGGAACGAACGCTGACACCTGGTAGCAGAATATAATAACGCGACTGTTTAAGACTCAATTCAAGCCTTTAATCTAAGTTCTTGCTATTGTTATATTCTCTTTCTTAGCGCCAATCTATTTTTTTTTAATTTCATTTTCTTTGAATTCTTTCATTGAATGGCCTTTTTTCATTCGTTAACAATCTTTCTTTCATTCTCTTTTCTTCGTTCTTTTGTAAGTTCTTGTTTTTCATCTTAATTAACATTTCCAGCACCAGTTTTACAATTTTCGTTGTTTTCATTACTTTCTGGGGGTTTTTGTTGTTTTTTCTCGGTCACAATTCCTCCCTAATTACCCACAAAAGCCTTTTCCCTTTTCGTCACTCCCATTAAACCGATCTCTCTTCGCAATTCGACAGCCATCATATACGACCCATAATGGTTTACGATAAAACAATTCGTAAATTAATTTAATATATTAAACCTGCACGTAATATATGAACGTGATATATTAGGTTGGTGCAAAAATAATGACGTAATAATGTCGTTTTTGACGTTAAAAAATACGTCAAAAACGACATTATTACGTCATTATTTTTTGCACCAACCTAATATTAAACCTGCACTTTTTTTAGCATGTAAGTTCCTTCCTTTCTTTCTTTCTTCCTTCTTTCTTTCTGTTCTTTCTATAATTATTTCTTTATTCTTTCCATCCTTTTTTCTGCTTCCCTTTTATATTCTTCATTTCACCCTAATATCTTCTATGAATTTTTCCTTTCTTTCTATTTTCCTTTCCCACCCTATAGTTCCTTCCTTCATTTTCTCCCTTTTTTATTTTTGTCACCGCTTTATGTCCCCCTTTTCCTTGCATTAATTTCTTTCTTTCTTTCTTTCTTTCTTTCTTTCTTTCTTTTGTTCTATATCCTGTATTCCTTCTTCATTTCTTTCACTTCGTTCTCTTTTCTTTCTTTCTTTCTTTCTTTCTTTCTTTCTTTCTTTCTTTCTTTCTTTCTTTAGATTTAACATTTTTCTTTCGTTTTTTCTGTCTTTGTTTTTCTTATTTTTATCCCTTTATTTCATTCTTTTTCTTCTGCCCTTTTTTCATTTCTTTCATCAATTTAGCTCCATGTTTTCTTTTTCTTCCTTCTTTTCCTTCATCTTTTTACCTTCTTTCCTTCTGCGTCTTGGGTCTTCTTCCATTCATTTTTTATTCTGTTAGGCTTTTACATCCAACCTTTCTTTTTCTTTAGTTTTTCTTTCCTTTCAGCTTAGTACTTCTTTCTTTTTTTCTTTTTCTTTATTCTTTACTTCATTCTTTTCCTAAATTCATTCTAATTTCTTTTTACACCCATTTACGTCCTTGCTTTTTACCCTTCATATATATATATATATATATATATATATATATATATATATATATGTGTGTGTGTGTGTGTGTATATATATATATATATATATATATAATGGACTCTCCGTCGGTTTCGACGTATGAGGATCTGACTGCTTATTGATTCAGTTATGAAAGTTTATGCGATAATCTTAAGTGGCATTTAAGACCCGCTAGTGATTTAAAAAGGAGGCCACATATGGAGCAAGTGTGAGGATTGTGAAATGAGATCACTGTTAGATTGGGCGACCTTTTAGATCTTGCTCTCGCTTCTTGAAGATGATTCAGACAAGCAGATTGAAAATTGCCGAGTCCACTAAAGCACGTTGATCTCCATTCTACCCGCTCCAAAGCTAAGCGCTAGGGTGTTATTTAGGCAGCATATTTTCATTTAAACACTTGTCTATATTATTTAATGCAACGTGTGTATATATATATATATATATATATATATATATATATATATTAAATCTGCATAATTTATTTATCTCAACACAGATTTCTTGGTTAATTTGCAGATTAGGATCCACGATCAGTTAGATTCAAAATTTAGCGAATACTTACATTTAGGTGTTAATGTACATGATTCATTCGAAAATAACTTGATAAATTTTTTTAATATCTACTGTTTTGGAGTTATAGACATTAAAAGTTTGGATTCAATCGCGTCGCGACAGCCATTACTAGCATGGTTTGCATACATTTGCTGAGGACCAGCTATGAGTGAACTATTCACTTGTCTTGATTATTGCGGACGCAATATAGTTTTCTTGCGCAGTAAATGAGACAAGGTGGGACGAGAAAGATCAGTAAAAAATGTCGTTAACTACGTTCTTCCGCGCTTAGCTTTCTACAGGAAATGTATGCAAACAATGCCCGTAATGGCTGCCGCCAACGACGTGAATGAATCCGAACTTTTAGTGTCGATAACTCCGAAACGGTAGATTTTATCAAAATTATTTTCGAATGAAGCATGTACATTTACACCTAAATGTAAATATTCGGGATTTTTTTTTTAATGCAAACCGATTATTTTAATATAAGTGCGCATTGCAAATTATTTTAATACAAAAATTTACTACTAATTATTATATTCTTTTCAAAATAGTTATATAGCAAATATCGTAATTGATTTTCTATATTGATCCCCAAGTACTGGGTTTAGCGAAAAAATTATTTCGTTTTACTCTTTTTTTTTAAGCATATCACCCAAAGGGGGTGACACAGGCACGCAACGGGTTACAGATAATGAAAGCAATAATTAAGAGGGGGTGTTTGAGGAGGGGATAAAGAAAAGGACGGAAAACAACATCAAGGCCTCAGAAGATGTCGATTGACATTACATTTGAATATTTGAAGATCATAGCTATCAGGGAAGCAAGTAAGAGGAAGGGAGTTCCGCTGTCGGGAAGGGCGAGAGAAGAAGCTGTTGGATTAGAAGAGGCGGCTACATTTAACTGTTTCGACGTAACTAGAATGTTTTTACAATTTAAAAAAATGATAATAACTAGGAATTTAATTTCAAATGGATTTTCTTTTCCTTTTTTTTTTTTAAGCATATCACCCCAAGCAATACGGGTGTGCCACTAGCACGCAAAGGGTTACAGAGCGTGAAAGTAAGAGTAAAGAAGAGTGCTTGAGGAGGGGATAAAGAAAAGGACGGGGATCAAGATCAAGACATCAAAATATGTCGATTGACATTACATTTGAATTTTTGGAGGTTATAGCCATCAGGGAAGCAAAAAAGAGAAAGAGAGTTTCACAGACGGGAAAGGCGAGGCATGAAGTTGTTGGAGTAGAAGAGGCGGTTACATTTAACCGTTTCGTCAGTGAAAGGGTGGGACCGAAATTCCAACCAAGTAGTGCGCTTAAATTCATGAAGTTGGGGTACGAGTGAAAGTAGCACAGTAAATTTTCACAATAGAAAAAAATTGAAGAACTTTTTCACAAACCAAATATTTTACAATAGGAATTCTCTGGTAATTTTCTCCGGAACATATTCAATCGTTTTAGAGAATTTTTTTTACCTTCCATCAGAGAGTAACTCATTGCGGCCATTCTATGCATAAAGTTGACTGATATAAAAGTATATTCTCGATTTCAAACTAGGAATTTATTAAGAATGTTTTTACTGAAGAATTGCTGTGCAAATTATTTTGAGACAAAGAATGCGAATTATTTTACTAAAGAATTTGCTAAGAATTTTTTTATTACAGAACTGTACAGCAATTAATTTTAATTAGTAAATTGGTTCAAGAATAGACAAAAAGGGATTATATTCGCCAGAAACTAGAGCAATACTTACTGGTAGAACAACGCTATTATATTTGTATATTTGTAAATGTATTATTTTTTAAATTGAAAGCATTGAAAGCAGAAAATAAAGTGGTCATGAATTAATGCAAGCATTACTGATAGAATAGGGCTATTATATGTATAATGTAAATGCATTGCTAATGATTTTACTATAGGAATGCATTGCAAATGAGGAAGAAATGGATTGTCAGTGGTCAGGAATGAATGCAAGCATTACTGATAGAATAGGGCTATTATATGTATAATGTAAATGCATTGCTAATGATTTTACTATAGGAATGCATTGCAAATGAGGAAGAAAGGGATTGTCAGTGGTCAGGAATGAAGGCAAGTTTTACTGATAGAATAGGGCTATTATATGTATAATGTAAATGCATTGCTAATGATTTTACTATAGGAATGCATTACAAATGAGGAAGAAAGGGATTGTCAGTGGTCAGGAATGAATGCAAGCATTACTGATAGAATAGGGCTATTATATGTATAATGTAAATGCATTGCTAATGATTTTACTATAGGAATGCATTGCAAATGAGGAAGAAAGGGATTGTCAGTGGTCAGGAATGAATGCAAGCATTACTGATAGAATAGGGCTATTATATGTATAATGTAAATGCATTGCTCATGATTGTACTATAGGAATGCATTGCAAATGAGAAAGAATGGGATTGTCAGTGGTCAGGAATGAATGAAAGCATTACTGATAGAATAGGGCTATTATATGTATAATGTAAATGCATTACTCATGATTTTACTATAGGAATGCATTGCAAATGAGGAAGCAAGGGATTGTCAGTGGTCAGAAATGAATGCAAGCATTACTGATAGAATAGGGCTATTATATGTATAATGTAAATGCATTGCTAATGATTTTACTATAGGAATGCATTGCAAATGAGGAAGAAAGGGATTTTCAATGGTCAGGAATTCACGCAAAAATTATTGATAGAATAGGGTAATTACATGAATATTATACTTTTACTCTTTCTTATTTCCACATTAAACGTATTCTTTTTTATCGCCATTTTCTTTTGTGCTTATTCTTGAAACTTTTTCGTCATCATTTTCCGTTCCTTTGTTCCATTCGAGCAATATTTACCATTCAAAATTTTTGTTTTTCCATCGTGAAAATACTTCGTTGCATTTTTCTTTCTTTAATTATCTCCCCTTTCTTGTATGGCATTCGTGTATTCTATCGTTAGTGTTCGTTTATTCATTTTTGTTCATCCTGTATTCTTTTTTGAATGCCCAGCTTCATTAGTATTCCCTCTTTTTTTCCTTTTTTTACCTTGGACGACGTATTTTCTGAAAATTTCTATCTTCTTCCTCTAACAATTGAAACTTGATTCATGATAATTAGCATTCATTTTTTTCTTTTTTTCGCTCATCCTTTCAATTTCCTTCTCATATTCTTTGTTTTTGTTATTTTTATTACCAATTCCTTTGCTTCTTTCATATCTTATATATTTAATTCTTACATTTAGATTTTTTTCTTTCTTTTTGTTTCTTTCTTTCTTTCCTTTGATCGAAAATTTCTTTCTTACTTAACCTTGAATTTCAAAATTATATTTCTTTCTTTCTTTTTTCTTTCTTTCTTTCTGTTGAATTTGAAAATTTCTTTCTTTGTTTGCCTAGGCTTTCAAAAATATATTCTTTCTTTCTTTCTTTCTTTCTTTCTTTCCGTTGACTTTGAAAATTTCTTTCTTTGTTTGCCTAGGCTTTCAAAAATATATTTTTCTTTCTTTCTTTCTTTCTTTCTTTCTTTCTTTCCGTTGACTTTGAAAATTTCTTTCTTTGTTTGACTAGGCTTTCAAAAATATATTTTTCTTTCTTTCTTTCTTTCTTTCTTTCTTTCTTTCTTTCTTTCTTTCTTTCTTTCTTTCTTTCTTTCCGTTGATTTTGAAAATTTCTTTCTTTGTTTGCCTAGGCTTTCAAAAATATATTTTTCTTTCTTTCTTTCTTTCTTTCTTTCTTTCTTTCTTTCTTTCTTTCTTTCTTTCTTTCCGTTGATTTTGAAAATTTCTTTCTTTTTTCCCTAGACTTTCAAAAGTATTTTCTTTCTTTCTTTCTTTTGACTTTAAAAATTTCTTTCTTTGTTTGCCTAGGCTTTCAAAAATATATTTTTCTTTTTTTTTTTCTTTCTTTCTTTCTTTCTTTCTTTCTTTCTTTCTTTCTTTCTTTCTTTCTTTCTTTCTTTCTTTCCGTTGACTTTGAAAATTTCTTTCTTTGTTTGCCTAGGCTTTCAAAAATATATTTTTCTTTCTTTCTTTCTTTCTTTCTTTCTTTCTTTCTTTCTTTCTTTCTTTCTTTTCTTTCTTTTCTTTCTTTCTTTCCGTTGACTTTGAAAATTTCTTTCTTTTTTCCTAGACTTTCAAAAGTATTTTTCTTTCTTTCTTTCTTTCTTTCTTTCTTTCTTTCTTTCTTTCTTTTCATAACCTATTCTCTATGTGTTTTATCTTCACACCTTTTAAATAACATTTATATAAAAGAGTGTTAGAAACAAATTCATGACGAAATATGTTTCAAATGATTTTACTATGAAAATGCGTTAAAATGACTTTAATATGAAACACATTGCATATAATTTTACTATAAAATGATTTTGAAATGTTTCCCCCATAAAAATACAGGGGAAAATCTTTGCTTATAAAAATGGTTCGGAAATTATTTTACAATAGAAATGCATTTCCCTCGAAAAATGCATTGCAAATGATTTTACTATGAAAATGCATTGGCCAACGATTTTTATAATGAAAATGCATTGGAAATCATTATTGCTATTAAAAAGGCATTGAAAATTACATTACAATGGAAAAAGCATTGGAAATCATTTTACTATGAAAAGACAATGATTAATGATATTTACTATGAAAATGCATTAGCCAACGATTTTTACTATGAAACTACACCGGAAATGATTTTACTCTGAAAATGCATTGGAAATGATTTTTACTCTGAAAATGCATTGGAAATGAATTTTACGATGAAAATGGATTGGCCAATGATTTTTATCATGCAAAAGCATTGGGAATGATTTTCGCTATGAAAATGCATTGCAAATGTCTTTTACTATGAAAATTCATTGAAAATGATTTTACTATGAAAATGCATTGCGAATGATTTTTACTATGAAACTGCATTGCAAATGATTTTTATTATAAAAATGCATTGGAAATGATTTTTACTATGCAAATGCATTGGAAATGATTTTATCATGAATATGCATTGGCCAATGATTTTTACTAAGAAAATGCACTGAAAATGATTTTTACTATGAAAATGCATTGACCAATGAATTTTACTATGAAAATGCATTGGAAATAATTTTTACTATGAAAATGCATTGGCGAATGGTTTTTACTGTGAATATCCATTGAAAATGATTTTACGATGAAAATGAATTGGCTAATGATTTTTAATATGAAAATGGATTGGACATCGATTTTTACTATGATACTGCATTGCAAAAGATTTTTACTATGAAAATGCATTGCAAATGAATTTTACGATGAAAATGCATTGGAAAATGATTCTTACTATGAAAATGCATTGGAAATGAATTTTACTATTGAAAATGCATTGGCCAATAATTTTTGCTATGAAAATGTATTTGAAATGATTTTTACTATGAAAATGCATCGTAAAGGATTTTTACTATCTAATACTAGTGCATAAAAATACAAAACTACAAAGGAAAACTAATGTAAATGAGTCCAACCAAAGATTTACTCAGTTTGTCAACATAGACAATAGGTAAAGTATAATTCTTTTTAAATAAATGCAAGCACATTTAAGTCTCATTACAACTCAGTTTAGTTTCCAGCCAAAAAAAATTGCCTACTGCTACCATTTTTGTATTTATATATATATATATATAAATATTATGACCTGACGGTCGCGTTTAAACATGAAACCGACTGTGGCCTTTTGGTGTTGACATCCATGTCTACGTTTATATTTCCATACACTCTATCCCTGATATTGAACACTTTAACCCATAAATATAGCATACCTTAAAGCTCCATTTTATTATATATATATATATATATATATATATATATATATATATATATATATATATATATATATATATATATATATATATATATGTATTATAAATTAATTGATTTAAACTATTTTTTTTTTTACACAGTTCTAACCATGTTTCAGAAATGGAAGCTAATTATATATCTTGCTGTTCTTTCTTTTTTATATATATATATATATATATGGAAGCCTGATGAGCAGGAGCGAAAACCGGTTGCTTCCCCCAGTTGTTGAGTTTTTTTATTTAATATTGTTTTTAATATGTCTTGTAATATAATATTAATTTTATTTCGATCATTAAATTTTGTACCTACAAAAATCTTTTTATATATTTATATATATATATATATATATATATATATATATATATATATATATATATATATATATATATATATATATATATATATATATATATATATATATATATATATATATATATATATATATATATATATATAGTCCTATAATTATGAGTTTAGCTTATGCAATAGAAGAGGCACGGTGGAAGTAATGGATAGCGGCTTGAATTGAGGAATCGGAGAGTCGAGTTCGAATTCAGTCGAATCATTACATTCACTTAAGTGCTAATACCCTTGGGAAAGGTATGAATTCTCTTCTACTGCCTCCAGTTATGGGTAAAGAGCAGGGCAGACTGGGTTCTATAGCCTTGGATGGCAACTGGCCTAGGATAAGTACAACTCTGAATTCAAAACCTGCGGAGGGTCGTTTGGGGCACGTAGGTCTCTGTATTCGGCCCTTCAAAAAGTGTGAATGATCCTGCACGAAACCTTCACCACTATAACCAAATCTCATGTGCTGTTGTGGGGCTGTCGGTTTCCTAGAAACTGATCTGCTTAACCCTCATACGTCGAATTCGACGGAAGAGAGAGTCGAATATATATATATACATACACACTAATATATATATATATATATATATATATATATATATATATATTGTTTTTTCAGTCCTGTAAGTATGAGTTTAGCTAATACAATAGCTTTCTATTCACTGAAACATATTGTGGCTATTTTTGATGAATAAAACTTTTTCTTATTCTTGTATTGATTTTTCACCCCCAATTTAAGACACATGTTTAGCCAACGAATTTAGTATAATTTTAATTTCAATGAATAATTATATTTTTCTGCAGTAGACCAGTTGCCATCCATGTCTATAGAACCCAGTCTGCCCTGCTATTTACTCATAGTTGGAAGGAGAAGATGATAGATGCTATTAGTACGTACGCGAATGTAATCGATTCGACTGGAATTCGAACTAGGCTCTCAATCTAAGCAGCTATCCATTACCATTATGTATTGACGTGTTTTACCTACAATTTACGACATATAAATATATATAAGCAATATATTTATTATAATTTTCATTAAAATGAATGATTATATCTTCAGTTCAAGTTTTGATTTTTAATTCAACGGGGATTCCTTGTTATGTCATTTCTTTCAGCAGTTTGACAATATTTTACATAATTGTTACACTATAAGGATTTTTTTGTATTGGGGTGTGTGAATACCCCAAGTGATTATCCATTTTCGGATATCCGAGGTGACTAACGCTGGGTTAAAATACCATGATTCACTAACACTCTACTTTGAGGTAATGTTGAGTCTTATGTTGTGGAGCAATAGTAGTATAAAAAGACGATAATTTAATAAACAATCTTGTGATTATATGCAATAAAAAAACATTTTCATAATAACTGTAACAAAAGATTTGGTTGAAACTCGTCTCTTAGAACGAAACCTTAACGTCTAGTCGCGTGATTATGCTTTATTGGTTAGAGAGAGTCGTTCCTTCTCTTGCCGACTTAAATTATTTTTACTTGTTTTTTTTTTCTTGAATCCTTTTCGGTCTTTTGTTTCTTTGTCGTGTGAAGAGGACGTTACTTAAAGGATTTAACTGATGCCAAACGTGTCCATCTTTTAAGCTCTTTACGTACAAAGTAATGGCGGCGGGGTGGATTTCAACAAAGTGCTGTTGATTGTTCAGTTTTCAGCATCAACGCGTTCGCTTTCTCGACATCGAGTACAGGGATTTATTTGATTCATTTTTTAAAGAGAGGACAAAAATAAAGAAACTTGTTTTTTTTTTTAAGCCGGAAATAATAACTAATCGGCTCAGTATGGGATTTGGGTACAGCTCATCAAATATTCAGCGGATTAAACGGTCGAGTGAATAGAATTAAAATGCTAACATTTTCAAGAGTTTCTTTTTTTTTTTTTTTAACGAAAATGATTTTAGAATTCACAGAACGTTTCACAGATTTTCTAGAAATAAGAAACTGGCAATGAAAAAGCGAATTTATTTTAAAATATATTAGTAATATTCTCTCCCCAACTGGCCGATCCGTTTTAAAACCTTCCTCATTTTAACAAATTTAAAACGTTCGTGACATTCATTCATGGGAATGGTAGTAGTGCTTTTTCCCTTAAAATTTATTTAATATTTTCCATGTTTTTGAATTCAAATTAAACCTGCTCTAAGACTTGAGAGCTCACCGCTCGCGAAGCTCTTGGATCTTGTCTAAATCTCTACTTTCGGGAAGAGAGGAACCCAAATGAGGCTATGCCGAAGGGTACAGTCCGTTCTGGGGAGGTTGACATATCCGACATCGTGTATACGGGTTCTACGGGGAATTTTTGCCGGAGCCCACGGGCTCGAATTTGCACCACCCAAAATTTATTTTGCCGCATCCTGCTTCGTAGGGACGTTTGGTAATATCTGACCTTCTCTAAGATTGGTTTTAGAATTACCAAAACGTTTTACAGATTTTCCAGAAATAATACACTGGCAATAAAAAAAGCGAATTTATTTAAAAATATATTAGTAATATTCTCTCCCTAACTGGCCGATCCATTTTAAAGCCTTCCTCATTTTAACAAATTTAAAACGTTGGTGACATTCATTCGTGTATTCTTGGGAGTGGTAGTAGTGTTTTTTCTCAGTCCTTATCCCAGTGAGGAAACGGCACAAGCCTCTCGCTACTCGGCCCTTCTTTTCATCGCCAATCTTTTGACGCGATACATTCCATACTTCGGCCAGTTCAGACCTTCACAGGCAACACCAAAACGAATTATCCCCATTTCCCTTCGTATTCCTCCAGTAAAAACGACATCTTATTCTGACAGCTTCTTCTCAAGAGCCCCTCCTACGTGGAACAGACTTGATTACCCCAGTGTTAAGCATTTTATGCCCAGGTTTACCAGATATGTATCTTACGTATACAATTATATTGCATTTTTAAGTTCGACTCTACCTTGATTGGCTCATGTGTATTTGTTATGGGGTCCTCCCCTTTTCATCTAAGTGGACTCTACCGGTGTTACTTGGAGTGCTGCCGTTAAATACACAGAGTGACACAGTCAGTGAGGGGGGACATACAGAGAGAGAGAGAGAGAGAGAGAGAGAGAGAGAGAGAGGTAGGTAACCTCTTGTAGAAGTCAGTTACAAGCACGTAGACTCTAAGGAAGTCCTACTTCGAGACTGTATATATCTATCTGTATTTGCAACTAACCGCGTTCCTGGACTTACTAACAGTATTACTCTTTGTATGATTGTGTAAATACATATTATTTCTTATATTTAATTATTGCGTTTGTCATTCCTTCGAGACCGAATTCATCTCGGAATCCACAACAGTATTGTATCGTGTGAACTGGTAGTAAAATTAAATCATAGATACATTTGATAAATACACCTAGTTTTATTTTGAGAAGACTCCTTAATATTTCAAATATTGTTCAGATAAATGAATGTCATCGGTTATGCGAAAATATTTGGTTAGATTCATTTTACGGCCTTATTCCTTTTTTTAAAGATTTTCTATTTTTTGAGAAGAGTCCCTAGAAATGTAAGTATTGTTTGGAAAATTGAACTTCGTCTTTTGTTTTGTTTTCTCCCTACAAAAAACCATCATTTAGGCCGATCCAGTTCTAAAGCCGTCGTCATATTAATTAAGATATCTCGTCTTAGTTTCGGAAGAACGTGTAGCAGTAAAGCCATTGCTCAGAAAATGTAACATATTCATATCAATTTACTCTATTTACATTGTTCAGAATGTTGCCCTCATCTTTATTGCAATATTCACGAGGTTTCGGCCGTTGTACGTTCTGGCCTTCTTCAGGTGATATACATTGGAATTTCGAACTGAAATCTTTATTTAGTCCACTGGGGTAGATTATTCTCATTCCCCGTGCAATGCCTCTTCTAGATATCCCAGTTTCAGTTATTTCCCTTAAGTAACTGAACTCACCATGGTTTTTTTTTTCATCTCTGCTGTGGACAGGTATTGAACTTACAACTCTTTGGGTCAGATCATTGGATTACTTCAGATTTTATCCATTGGGTGAACAATGTGAATAGTATAAATAGTTACAATGCCTCATCTCAGAAATATAGACAGATTCTGAAGAAGACCGGAGCGTAAAACGACCGAAACTTCGTGAATGTGGCAATAAAGATGAAGACAACAGCTCGAACGATGTAAATAGTTTAAATAATTACAATACCTCATTTCAGAAATATAGACAGATCCTGAAGAAGACCGGAATGTTAAACAACCTGAAACTTCGTGAATGTGGCAATAAAGACAAGGACAACATTCCGAACAATGTAAATAGTTTAAATAATTACAATACCTCATTTCAGAAATATAGACAGATCCTGAAGAAGGCCGGAGCGTAAAATGACCGAAACTTCGTGAATGCGGCAATAAAGATGAGGACAACAGTCCGAACAATGTAAACAGTGTAAATAATTACAATACCTCATCTCAGAAATATAGACAGATCCTGAAGAAGGCCGTAGCGTACAACTGCCGAAACGACGTGAATATGCGAACGAAGATGAGGACAGCAGTCCGAACAATGTAAATAGTTTAAATAATTACAATACGTCATTTCAGAAATATCGACAGATCATGAAAAAAGCCGTAGCGTATAACGTCCCAAACTTCAGAATGGGACAATAAGATGAGGACAACAGTCCGAATAATGTATTTAGTTCATATAGTTACAATATCTCATTTTAGAAATATAGAAATAATCCTTTCTGATGTTTTTTTTGCCTTACAAAATCGTTTCAACCGATTCACCTCTACGGCATTTTCCCTTTTGATAAATATATCTCATTTAATTTTGAGAAGCGTACTTAGCATTCTAAATATTATTCGGACAACAGATGCGTTAAGATGAAACATAACGATTCAATCGAAAAATTATAAAAACATTTTGGACAACAGATGCGTTATGGTGGACCATAACGATTCAGCCGATCAAATTCTACTGACTTCTTCATTTTGTTAAATATATCTCGTCTATTATTTTTTTTAGAAGACACTTTTGCATTACATGCATTTTTCAGAAAACTCAAATTTATACGGTGTGTTGTATTTTGTCCTTCCCGGAATCTAACGGCCGATCAATTCTACAGTCTTCTTAATGTTGATAAAAGCATATCGACGAATTTTGAGAATAGTCTTTACCGCCGATAACATTTTTTGGGTAATTGAAGCTCATCCGTTATGTTGTTTTTTTTTCTTTACCACAACATTTCGATCGACGCGTTCTACGGCCTCTTTTATGTTAATGAAGATAGTCTAATTCTGAATACAATAATAACGTTTCGAACATTACGCAGAAAATTAGACGTGATTTGTTTTATTGTTTTCGCCCTTACTACAATGTAGAGTCCAATTCATTCAGTGGCATTAGTCAGATGTACCAGCGGTTAAGAAAGCAGTGGCGCAGTTGCGTATTTTTTGTTCCTTTTCCATGATTTAAAGATTCATCATCGAACGTGTTTACTTCCAAAGATAAAGTTTTTATGACGCAATGAACACTCGCTGCCACTTTTGTGATGTCAGCGAGTACTCGTTGTCATTTTTTGTGATGCATCTTCATAGTAAAAATCATTGGCCAATGCATTTTAATAGTAGAAATCATTTTCAATGTATTTTCATAATAAAATTATTTGCCAATGCATTTCCATAGTAAAAATCATTTCCAATGCATTTCCATAGTAAAAATCATTGGCCAATGCATTTTTATAGTAAAATACATTTCCAATGCATTTTCATAGTAAAAATCATTTCCAATGCATTTTCATAGTAAAAATCATTTCCAATGCATTTTCATAGTAAAAATCATTTCCAATGCATTTTCATAGTAAATATCATTTCCAATGCATTTTCGGAGTAAAAATCATTTCCAATGCATTTTCATATTAACAATCATTTCCAATGCATTTTCATAGTAAATATCATTTCCAATGCATTTTCATAGCAAAAATCATTTCCAATGCATTTTCATAGTAAAAATAATTGACCAATGCATTTTCATAGTAAAAATCATTTCCAATGCATTTTCATATTAACTATCATTTCCAATGCATTTTCATAATAAAAATCATTTCCAATGCATTTTCATAGTAAAAATCCTTTCCAATGCATTTTCATAGTAAAAATCCTTTCCAATGCATTTTCATAGTAAAAATAATTTCCAATGCATTTTTTATAGTAAAAATCATTTCCAATGCATTTTCATAGTAAAAATCATTTCCAATGCATTTTCATAGTAAAAATCGTTGCCAATGCATTTTCATAGTAAAAATCATATCCAATGCATTTTCATAGTAAAAATCATTGGCCAGTGCATTTTCATAGTAAAAATCATTTCCAATGCATTTTCATAGTAAAAATCATATCCAATGCATTTTCATAGTAAAAATCATTTCCAATGCATTTTCATAGTAAAAATCATTTCCAATGCATTTTCATAGTAAAAATCATATCCAATGCATTTTCATAGTAAAAATCATTTCCAATGCATTTTCATAGTAAAAATCATTGGCCAGTGCATTTTTGTGATGTGAACGAACCCTCGTTGCCACTTTTGTAATCTCAACGAATACTTGTTGTCACTTTCGTAATTCTCGTTGTAGTAGAGACTTTGTAATCGCAGATACAACAGATATATATATATATATATATATATATATATATATATATATATATATATATATATATATATATATATATATATGCATGACACAAAAAGCAAATATAACGGCAAAACAAAAATGAAATTTGGATGCTGATGAATCTCGTTTATTTTATCTTAACAAGAACACCGCTATACAATTTTCTGGGTTCAATCCCTGCGGTTGGCAATGTAGAAAATATTCACTGATCCTGTAGTGAGGCAGTAGGTAAAGTTTAACGGAAAGTCGTAGAAGAGATCGGCCGTTGCATTGAGGCCCACCATAGTTTCAGACATGAAGAAGGCTTCTTCAGGAACGCTGGAAGTCACACCATGATTTCATCCACGAAGACAACGCGATTAACATTAAGCCTAAATACAAAGGTGGGATGAAACGTTCAAAAGCTGACTATGAAGGAGTGATACTAAAGGCGGGAAACGTTGCATGCATTAATTCCAACTACTCTTATTAATAACTGTATTGTTTCTTTCCCGTTAAGAGTGTGGGCTGAAAAGTTCATAGGCTGACTATGAAGAAGTGACACTTGAATTGTGAAATCTCGTATGCATTGATTTCGAATCTTTTATTGCATTGTTTTGTTTCCATATAAGAGGGTGGGCTAAAAAAGTTCATAGGCCAACTATGAAGAAGTGATGCTAGAGTTGTGAAATCTTGCATGCATTAATTACAAGTCTTCTTATTAATAAAACTATTGTTTCTGTCCTGATATGAGGTTCAGCCGAAAAGTTCATAGGCTGAACCTCATACCAGGAAAAAATATCTATCTATCTATCTCATTGGTTTCATTATCTATTTATCAGTGTGTTCACATTTCTCTATCTCATTGTGTTCATTCTATCTATCTATCTATCTATCTATCTATCTGATATAATGGAATATGCGTACACCCGTGTTCCCCCTCAATGGAATATGATTGGCTGGTGTCCGTCATAAATACCGACGGGCGTGTAGGCGAAGGAGAGTCCAGAGAAGTCAGAGTCATGTCTATAACGACGCCCATTGGACTCCGCCATTGATCTACACTTCTTACCTGCGACTAGGACGCGTACCAGTCAATAAATGCTACCATATTCTACTTGGTTATAGTAGCCAACATCACTTAGTTACTTCGTTCAAATATATCCCTTTCCGGGACATATGACTCTCTATCTATCTATCTCAGGCTGTTCATATCTATCTATCTATCTATCTATCTATCTATCTATCTATCTATCTATCTCATTCTCTCAGAAATTTGTACATGAACCATTTCACCTCAGCCCTATCTATGTACCTATGACTGTATTAATATTCTCTCAATTATCTTTTACAATGAATAATCTATCTATCTATCTATCTATCTATCTATCTATCTATCTATCTATCTCAATGCATTATCTATCTATCTATCTATCTATCTATCTATCTATCTATGGCAATGTATTATTGTTGAGATGTTGTGAGTTTCCCGCGTGTCGGTGTATGAATCAAGACAAACACAGTTGTAGAGGAAAATACTGGTATATTCATAAAAGCAATTAACAATAGAGTGATTAGTAGAACGAAGGTTGGTTAGTACGAAACAATATCCAAAGTCTATAGTCCAACGGTATGTAACGGGTAAGCTTATCTGGACTGCTCACGCTCTCGCTCACCTCTCCCCGTCCTCTCTCTAGAGTTGACTTATATAAGAGGGACCAGTTCATTTCTAGTTAGAAGGTGGGTGTGCCCCAACAATTATCTATCTATCTATCTATCTATCTATCTATCTATCTATCTATCTATCTATCTATCTATCTATCTATCGCATTCTCTCAGAAATTTGTACATGAACCATTTCACCTTAGCCCTATCTATCTATGGCTATTAATATTCTCTCAATTATCTTTTACAATGAATATTCTATCTATCTATCTATCTATCTATCTATCTATCTATCTATCTATCTATCTATCTATCTCAGCCTGTTCATTATCTATCTATCTATACTTGTCTGTTCATATCTATCTATCTATCTATCTATCTATCTATCTGTTCCTTATCTATCATTCGGTTCATTATCTATCTATCTATCTATCTATCTATCTATCTATCTCAGCCTGTTCATTATGTATCTATACTTGTTTGTTTATATCTATCTATCTCAACTTGTTCATTTTCTATCTATCAATCTCAGTCTGTTTATCTATCTATCTATCTATCTATCTACGAAGTTGGGCTGAAAAGTTTATAGGCTTACTATTAAGCAGTGGTGCCAGTGATGGAAATTCTTGCATGTATCAATGTCAACTCTTCTTGTTAATAACTGCATTGTTCCTTTTCAGATAAACTGACAAGTACCTGTTCAAGAATATTTCAAATATGAATTGTAGTGATTCTTTTGAAAATGGTCTCAATTTGGCATCGTGGTGTTGTCATGTACTCGCAGAAAAAGGGTTAAGACCTCGATCATCTTCATGCTGACTTCGTTGCTACTGTAGGGAATGGCGTTTCAGTTTTAACGAAAATGCAAAAGTGAGCAGCTGAATCTAGGAGAGGAGGAGAGAACATTGAAAATGACTCATGGTCAGGAATTCCTGCAACTGCTACGTCAGAGGAAAACATTCACCGTGCATTCATTACCTTCAACTCTTCTTACTAATAATTGTATTATTTCTGTCCAGGTGTGAGGTTCAAAAGAAAGGTCCATAGACTGACAATGGAGGACTAATGCCAGGACTGTGAAATCTTTCATCCATTCATTTAAACTCTTTTCATTAACAACCGTATTGTTTCATTTCAGACACTAAATTTGGCATCGTATTTTTATAAAGTTTCTGAAGAAAAAGGGTTTATCTTCCAATCCCATTCATGCTGCATTAGGGGGATGAGGCGTCAGCTTTATATAACGGTTCAAAAGTCGGCCGATGAACTTAAGTGAGGTTGAGAAACTTCTGAAGGTGACCCAAGTTTTGGAGGTCCGGTAACTGCCACCACCGAAGATAACATTGATAATATTTACTACATGTTACAGGATGACAAGCAATTGTCTATAGAGCAAATAACCAATGCTATTAACATCCCATTAGACAGTTGAGAATATTCTGCACAATGAACTTAGAATGATGAAGGTTTCGGCACAGTGGGTACCCCGCCTTCTGACACCTAACGTAAAACGCAACTGGCTGATGATATGATGGGAAAATCTGACATTGTTTGGGTCAGATTCAGGTGTTTTCTTTGGACGATTCCTAACTATATATAATTGTTGGTTTCATTACTTTGAGCCAGAGACAATCGATGAAACACTCCTCCTCACTTGATCTAAAGAAGGCCAAATTTGTTTCATCTGCATAGAAGACGATGGCCTCGAATGTTTTGGATGAAAAAAAGCGTTGTATTTAGTTATCTTCAAAAAGGGATATGCTATCAATTTAGAGTACCATGTCAACCTGCCGAGGCAGTTACGAATGACGCTCAAGACCAAATGTCCAGGCAAACTGTCGAAAGAGTTCATGTTTCGTCAGGGCGTTACTCCAGGTGCTTGGTTTCAACGACCTCTGGGCTTCACTGTGACTTTAAAAAGTTGATCACCCTATCTATTTTTCTGATTTGGCCTTATCTGACTATCATCTGTTCCCCAACACGAAGAAACAATTAAGAATATTCTGCACAATGAATTTAGCATGGTGAAGGTTTCGGTTCGATGGGTGTCCCGCCTTCTGATACATGATGAAAAGCGCGCCAGTTTGCTCACATTATGGGAATGTCTGTCATTGTTTGAAGCACATCCAGCTGGTTCCTTGGACGTTTCAATTCAGAGTACTATGCCGAGGCAGTTACGAATGAATATCAAAACGAAATGCTCAGTCAAAATGACGAAAAGGGGACATGATTCGTCGGGACAATGATTCAGGTGCTGGGTATCAACTTCTGGGCGTCACTGTGACTTTAAAAGGTTGATCACATTCTGATTTGGCCTTTATCTGACTATCATCTGTTCCCTAATCTGAAAAAAAGAAAAGCACTTGGCTGAGAACCTGTATCACAGTGGAGATGATGGCATAGGTGCTGTCGATGACTTTCTTTGACCAGCAGGATGAAATATTCTTAATCAATAAGATCTTAGCAGTGCAACACCGATGGAAGATGTTTGTGGAGCCCAAGTATGACTATTTTGACAAATAAACCTTATTTTCTCTCATTCCATGAGAGAATTTGTGTCAGCCTATGAACTTTTCAGACGACCCTCGTACATGATTAACTCAGCTACGAGATTAAGAGCCTGAAATTTGCGTGTAAGCATGAAACAGATTATCGCCGCTTGTGGGTGGTGATATATATATATATATATATATATATATATATATATATATATATATATATATATATATATTTTCATCCACAGACAGACTATTTCGCTGTATCACAGCTCATCAGTGTGGCTAGACGTCCGGTTGCCTCTAGCCCTCTAGGTAGAAACGAAACCCGACTAAATTGGCGTCAGTCGGGGATTCTACCACTAAGCCTTTGGCACACGGCAGGGATGAAGGTGAATTTAAGCGTATTTAGTTTTAGATAAACACACAGTGACTAAGAGAATTCGATTCGATTTCTCAAAGAGTCATACATTATTATACGTATTAGTCACTGTTTACAAACCAGACTTCCTCCCCAGGGAGCTAGAGAGAGAGAGAGAGAGAAAGAAAGAGAGAGAGAGAGAGAGAGAGAGAGATGAAGTATCACATATTGAGTGCTCAATATACAGCTTCACTTGACAATTCCATCGTGCATGAAACTCAGATTTGTGCTAACGGTGAGGAATGTATATATATATATATATATATATATGTGTGTGTGTGTGTGTGTGTATGTATTCAGGAAGCAAATTCTCTTTTAACCAAGTCCTAAAAAAAGAAATTATTTTATCATAATATTCGTGAATATTAGAGGATTATGATAAAAATAAGCTGACATACGTTTTGTAATCTATATCTATCTATCTATCTATCTATCTATATATATATATATATATATACATATATATATAATTTTGTATTTGGGCATAAATCCCTATTTCATACAAGTTTCGGTAAGATAAGTTCTTTTTTTTAATTTTTAATTTAATTCAGTTAAAATTATAAATAAAATCTACTTTGATAATGATTAAAACAAATAGCATAAAGGGCTCGGACATGGAGAACATACGGACAATTTCTACCTTATTTATGTCCAGAATAGCAATAAAATTATATATATATATATATATATATATATATATATATATATATATATATATATATATATATATATATATCTGTGTGTATATATGTGTGTATATATGTGTGTGTGTATTTAGCCAGCAAATTCTCTTTTACGTATGTTTGATTGAATAAATTACAAACATCATGTCTGCTTATTTTTTTTATAATCCTTTCATATTCTTCGAAATAAAAAAATTAAAGCCTACATTAAATAGAATCAGCTACGAATACTGTAATAAAGTTCTAAAATGCCTATAAAAAACAGTTTTCAGGCTTTAATGCGCACTCGACCATGACATTCCAACATAAAAGAAAAGATTCCATAATGGATAAATATTCACATTTTAATGAATGTTAAAGCATAACTGTCAAACGAAGCATTTAAACGCAAATGAAAAAAAAAACAAAAACAAACAGTAATGGATAGCTACACAGTTTTTGATCCTTGAAGAAAAACTTGTTGTCTGTAGTTTTTCAGTTTATTCGATGTTAAAATGCTAGTACTTACGGACGGTCTTCCATCCATCATCAATCATTTCTTCAAGGATCAAAACTCGCACTATGGATGAACAGGATTTTAATGCATATATTATGTTTTCTAGTGACGGATGTCGCCAATAATCGCATTGATACTTCTGATTACTTCTATGTGTGATTAATTCTTGTATGTAAATCATATGCTGCCTAATGTTTTATATATATATATATATATATATATATATATATATATATGTATGTATTTTGGTGAATGCGTAGCGGAATATGCGGGTGAAAACGAAGAGTTAAGAATCTTCAAGTGCGGATTTTTGATAATTGTTTATTTATTTGAGTATTATTTTTCTTTCAGATTGAAAGAAATGAATTATAATGATTTTTGCAAAAAACTTCACCAAAAATGTTTAGTGTATTTTTTTTACAGTACAACTGAATGAATTACGTTAACATATGATCAATGGAAAATGCGTCCACGTGTGAGCGGATGTATATGTCGCAAGTTTACATTGTACGCACTGTATACTTATGAAATTCCAACAGTTAGTCTCATGACAGCAATGGAATTTTGTAGCATGAAATCAAACTATCGCTAAGCAGTATTTTTTAATGTTGTCAACTCGAAAGAATATGCGAAAGATAAGAGCAATTTTGAGAATTTTAGTTTCGTTTGTGTGATATACAATCGAACAAATACCCTGATCAAAGGTTCACTGAAAAACTAGTTTGCGAACAAGAACTGATTATTTTTTATAATAACAGTGTAGAATCCGGATAAATCTGAAATTCCGATTAATAATCTCAAGCTTATTGGCTAATACATATTTTTGTATATTCCTTTTAAGGAAGAAAAATATTCTGAATTTGAGCCTCCAAATTTTGTTCTAAGATATTTTACTGTCTGCCAATTCAACGACGTACGGCGTCGCTGATTGGTTGGTCGGTTAATATATATGAATACAAATATTCAAATGATCGAAGCCGGTTTTGTACAGAAATTGAGTTACTTTCTGTGAGACGGTCTATGTACAAAAAATGAGTTTTCAATGACAGTAATTAAATCTATTAGCAATTTTCTAAAATTATGAAACGGGACTCCACATGTGTGTGTGTATGTGTGTGTGTTTGTGTGCGTGTGTGTGTGTGTGTGTGTGTGTGTGAGTGAAAGGGCGCAAATCGGAAATTTAACGCGTTTCGCTGTTTTTTTTCCTATTTGGTCCCTATGCTAACACTGCTGCATTCTCAGCAATATATATATATATATATATATATATATATATATATATATATATATATATTAAGACGGACTATATATAAGGGTGTTTCATTAAGACGGATCAAAGTAGTAAATAAATCAGCGTTATTCGTGAAAATGTATTTCTTTCTCTATTGGATCATGTTATTTAAGTCATGGTAATTATGTGTGAAACAATATCACCTAAATGTCCCCCAAATTTGAAAGAAAAAAAAATCATAGACGCTTAAACTTAATTCATATATAAAATCTGTCCAAATTATTGGAAAACCCTTTATTTATTTTAGAATATTACAACAAAAACATGTAAGGATCGCTACACAATTGCAGTCGTGTTTCAACAGATAATGATGCTTCTCCTTTTAAATTAAATGTTACGAATGTTGGAAGTGCACTCTATTCGTACCTATATATATATATATATATATATATATATATATGTAGTTTTAAGGTGTGCTATATTTATGGGATAAAGTGCTCAATATCAGAGACAGAGCGTATGTAAATATAAATATAAAAGTGAGCTTTGATGTCAACACTCAGAATGTCGATTTCAATGTTCACTTTTATATATATATATATATATATATATATATATATATATATATATATAAATTCATAAATCATTCATACAAAAAAAAATATAGAGGTTAATGATTTAAATGGCGAGAATACATCATCGCAAACAATATAAATAAGATACACCAACCCCAAACCTGTATATGAATGATGTGATCCCTGTTTATAAATTCCAGTTGCATGAGGTCTTTTTTAATTTTTACAAGCTTTCGTCTGTTCCTACAGACATCCTCAGGTATGGAAATAGATTTTGTTCTTGTTTTTACTTCTCGGTAATAAGAGGACAACGAAAATAGTGATGTAATCCGACAAAATTTTTTGTACGAATGATTCATGAATTTATAAATTATAATTGCACCTTCTAATTGAAATATATATATATATATATATATATATATATATATATATATATATATATATATGAAGAGTGGTTATCCGATGCCTCTTTATGAATATTAAATCAATAACGCAAGGCAAAAAAGTTATAGTAATAAAATAATGTGGATATATTTCTTTTGCTGAAAAGGTAAAAAAAAAAACCGCCGAAAATTGTGCTAAAAAAACAGAAATAAGAAACAAAAGAAAATAAAAAAAAAATAACTGTATTTGTATTGCTCTTTTGGGCTCGTAGAAAGCAATAAATTCCATATCCTGTCTGAAAAAAAAAAAGATATTAAAGTGGAATGCTTCAGAAAAGGAAGAAATAAACGGAAAAGGGGAATAACTCATAGATAAACAGCGCTTTGACAGATTTAGAGGAACTTTCTCAAGGGATAGGTTTGACTCCGATATTACCCATTACTTTTTAAATTTGCGAAGAACCGTAAAGGCATATATATATATATATATATATATATATATTTATATATATATGATATCAGAATAAACAGGAAACGAAAAACACTTTTACGTTAAAGTGCGAAAAAATATCTCCCACGAAGGAACAAATAAAATAAAATCAATGAAAAGACGAATAATAAGACATAGAATGAACATGTATCATAATATACACTTATGTTCGTAAATGTGTAAACAGGACCTCAGGCCAACGTGACTGTCATTGGCACGGAGAATAGAATCAAATGACAGGAAATTATGAAGAACCATGATTGCCCTCGTCCTAAGGTTCACGGCAAAACGAAGAAGGACCTGAAGAAGAAGAAGAAGAAGAAGAAGAAGAAGAAGAAGAAGAAGAAGAAGAAAGAGTTTGTATAAATGGTTAACAGAACAAGGATTGTGAGAATTATCAAAAATATAAGCTTTTTTCATTGCTACAAAGAAGAAATTGTAGACAGCTATGATCAAATTCCTACCGGGTCTGTTTCCGTCCCTTTAACCTTGTAACCAACCTTACTTGACCAAAAATTAGCCCACCCCTTCTGCCATACTCTATATTTCTTCAATTTCTATATATTTCTGTATATTTTCTTCTATGTGTTGTGCACTTCAGTGCGTGGATTATCATGGCTCTCCACAATGTCCTCTCCTTTGGATCCCTTAGTAAAATTTGTCTTTTTGCTATATCCCCAGACCCCAATTTTGCAAACCATTGGTTTTCTTCTTCTTCTTCTTCTTCTTCTTCTTCTTCTTCTTCTTCTTCTTCTCCTCTTTCAATATGTGTGCGATAAAGGCTCTCCACAATTTCCTCTCTTTTGGATCAATAAGTGATATTTTCATTTTTTTTTTATCTTTTCTAATCCTTGTTCTGCCAAATATTTACACATTAGTTCGTTCTTCGTCTTCCATGAGCGGCGAATCTTCAGGAGTTAGGCGATCAAGACTCTGCATAATTTTATCTCCTTTATACATCGTAATAAAGTTTTTCCATTTGCTCTCTATCCTAATCTCTGTTCTCACGACCATTTACACTAGTTTCTTTTATGTGCCGTCTCACTTTAGGACGTGGGGAGATCATGGCTCTCCACAATTTCCTCTCTTTTGTAGCCCTTAGTACAGTTTGACTTTTTGTTATCTCTGCTAATTCTGGTTTCGTCTCCTATTTAAATTTTTTCTATGTGACTACTCCCTTTTGAAAATAAGTTACCGTGGCACTCCACAATTTCCTGTCCTTTGCACATTGTTCCTCTCGCATTTTTCTCACCCTTCTTCTTCTCGCCCTTTTTCCACTCGCCCTTCTTTTCACTTCTTCTTCTTCTTGTTATTATCTCCCTTCTTCTCGCCCTACTTTTCACCCTTCTTCTTTTTATTGCCCTTCTGCTCGTCCTTCTTCTTCTTGCCATTCTTCTTCGCGCCCTTCTTCTTCTCACCCATTTCGCCCTTTTTCTTCGCGCTCTTCTTCTCGCCCTTCTTCTTCTTCTGCTTTCTCTCGCCCTCCTTCTTCTTCTCGCTCTCCTTCTTGCCTTTCTTCTTCTCAACCATTTCGCCCTTCTTCTTCTTCGCGCCATTTTTCTTCTCGTCATTTTTCTTCTTCGCACCTTTCTTCTTCGGGCTCTTCTTCTCGACATTTTTCTTCTTCGCGCCCTTCTTCTTCTTCTTCTCGCGCTTCTTCTTCTTCGCGCTCTCCTTCTTGCCTTTCTTCTTCTCACCCATTTCGCCCTTCTTCTACTTCGCGCCCTTTTACTTCTCGCCATTTTTCTTCTTCGCGCCCTTCTTCTTCTTCTTCTCGCCCTTCTTCTTCTCGACCTTCTTCTTCTTCTTCTCGGCCTTCTTCTTCTTCTTCTTCTTCTCGCTCTTCTTCTTGCCTTTCTTCTTCTCACGCATTTCGCCCTTCTTCTACTTCGCGCCCTTTTTCTTCTCGCCATTTTTCTTCTTCGCGCACTTCTTCTTCTTCTCGCTCTTCTTCTTGCCTTTCTTCTTCTCACCCATTTCGTTCTTTTTCTACTTCGCGCCATTTTTCTTCTCGCCATTTTTCTTCTTCGCGCCCTTCTTCTTCTTCTTCTTCTTCTCGCCCTTCATCTTCTTCTCGCTCTTCTTCTTGCCTTTCTTCTTCTCGCAATTTCGCCCTTCTTCTACTTCGCGCCTTTTTCTTCTCGCCATTTTTCTTCTTCGCGCTCTTCTTGTCGCCCTTCTTCTTCTTCTTCTTTTTCTTCTTCTTCTTCTCGCCCTTCTACTTCTTCTCGCCCTTCTTCTTCTTCTTCTCGCCCTTATTCTTCTTCTCGCCCTTCTTCTTCTCGCTCTTCTTCTTGCCTTTCTTCTTCTCACCCATTTCGTCCTTCTTCTACTTAGCGCCCTTTTTCTTCTCGCCATTTTTCTTCTTCGCGCCCTTCTTCTTCTTCTTCTTCTTCTCGCCCTTCTTCTTCTTCTCGCACTTCTTCTTGCCTTTCTTCTTCTCAATCATTTCGTCCTTCTTCTACTTAGCGCCCTTTTTCTTCTCACCATTTTTCTTCTTCGCGCCCTTCTTTTCTTCTTCTCGCCATTTTTCTTCTTCGCGCGTTTCTTCTCGCCCTTCTTCTTTTTCTTTTCTCGCCCTTCTTCTTCTTCTCACCCTTCTTCTTCTTCTTCTCGCCCTTCTTCTTCTCGCTCTTCTTCTTGCCTTTCTTCTTCTCACCCATTTCGTCCTTCTTCTACTTCGCGACCTTTTTCTTCTCGCCATTTTTCTTCTTCGCGCCATTCTTGTTCTTCTTCTCGCCCTTCTTTTTCTCGCTCTTCTTCTTGCCTTTCTTCTTCTCATCCATTTCGTCCTTCTTGTACTTCGCGCCCTTTTTCTTCTCGCCATTTTTCTTCTTCGCGCCCTTCTTCTTCTTCTTCTCGCCTCTCTTCTTCTTCTCGCTCTTCTTCTTGCCTTTCTTCTTCTCACCCATTTCGTCCTTCTTCTAATTCGCGCCCTTTTTCTTCTCGCCATTTTTCTTCTTCGCGCCCTTCTTCTTCTTCTTCTTCTTCTTCTTCTTCTTCTTCTTCTTCTTCTTCTTCTACTCGCCCTTCTTCTTCTTGCTCTTCTTCTTGCCTTTCTTCTTCTCACCCATTTCGTCCTTTCTTCTTCTCTTTTTTCTTCTCGTATTTTTCTTCTTCCTTCTTCTTCTTCGCCCCCTTCTTCTTCTTCTTCTCGCTATTTTCTTCTTCTCGCCCTTCTTCTTCTTTCTTCTTCTTCTTCTTCTTCTTCTTCTTCTTCTTCCCTTCATTTTCTTCTCGCCCCTTCTTCTTGCCTTTTCTTCTTTCTCTTCTTCTTCTCGCCCCTTCTTCTTCTTTTCTTCCCTTCTTCTTCTTCGCGCCCTTTTCTTCTTCTTCTCACCCATTTTCCTTTTCTTCTTCTTCTTCGCCCTTATTCTTCTCGCCATTTTTCTTCTTCTTCTTCTTCTTCTTCTTCTTCTTCTCTTTCTTCTTCTTCTTCTTCGCCATTTTTCTTCTTCTTCTCGCTTCCTTCTTCTTGCCTTTCTTCTTCTCACCCATTTCGCCCTTCTTCTTCTTCTTCCCTTTTTCTTCTCGCCATTTTTCTTTTTTCGCCCTTTCTTCTTCTTCTTCTTCTTCTTCCTTCTTCTTCTTCTTCTTGCCTTTCTTCTTCTTCTTCTTCTCTTCTTCCTTCTTCTTGCCTTTTCTTCTCACCCATTTCTTCTTCCCTTCTTCTTCTTCTTCTTCTTCTCGCTCTTCTTCTTCTTCTCGCCCTTCTTCTTCTTCTCGCCCTTCTTCTTCTTCTCGCTCTTCTTCTTGCCTTTCTTCTTCTCACCCATTTCGCCCTTCTTCTTCTTCGCGCCCTTTTTCTTCTCGCCATTTTTCTTCTTCGCGCCGTTCTTCTTCTTCTTCCTTCTTCTTCTTCTTCTTCTTCTTCTCGCCCTTCTTCTTCTCGCTCTTCTTCTTGCCTTTTTTCTTCTCACCCATTTCGTCCTTCTTCTTCTTCGCCAGTTTTCTTCTTCTCATTTTTTCTTCTTCGCGCCCTTCTTCTTCTTCTTCTTCTTTTCTTCTTCTTTCTCCTTCTTCTTCTTCTTCTTGCCTTCTTCTTCTTCTTCTTCTTCGCCTTTCTTCTTCTCACTTTTTCTCCATTTCTTCTTCTCCTCGACCTTTTCTTCTCGCCATTTTCTTCTTCTTCGCCTTCTTCTTCTTCCTTCTTCTTCGCCCTTCTTCTTCTTCTCCACTTCTTCTTCTCGCCTTCTTTCTTCTTCTTCTTCTTCTTGCATTTTTCTTCTTCTCGCCCTTCTTCTCCTCTTCTTCTCCATTTTTTCTTCTTCTCGCCTTCTTCTTCTTCTTCTCTTCTTCTCGTCCTTTTCTTCTTCTTCTCGTCCTTCTTCTTCTTCAGCCTTTTTTCTTCTTCTTGCTTACTCGCCTTCTTCTTCTTCTTCTCGCCGTTCTTCTTCTTCTCTTCTCGCCCTTTTTCTTCTCACCCATTTTTCTTCTTCTTCTTCTTCTTCTCGCCTTCTTCTTCTTCTTCGCCCATTTCGTCCTTCTTCTTCTTCGACCGCCTTTTTCTTCTCGCCATTTTCTTCTTCGCGCTTCTTCTTCTTCTCGCCCTTCTTCTTCTTCTCGCCCTTCTTTCTTCTTCTCGCTCTTCTTCATGCCTTTCTTCTTCTCACCCATTTTTTCTTCTTCTTCCGCCCTTTTTCTTCTCGCCACTTTTTTCGTCGCCTTCTTCTCCTCTTTTTTTCTTCTTCTCAATCCCTCCTTCTTCTTCTCGCCTTCTTCTTCTTCTTCTCGCCCTTCTTCTTTCGACCTTCTTCTTCTTCTTCTCCATTCCTTCTTCTTCTCGACCTTCTTTTTCTTCTTCTCGGCCTTCTTCTTCTTCTTCTTCTTCTCTTCTTCTTCTTGCCTTTCTTCTTCGCGCATTTCGTCCTTCTTCTACTTCGCGCCCTTTTTTCTTCTCGCCATTTTTCTTCTTCGCTTCTTCTTCTTCTTCTTCTCGCTCTTCTTCTTCCTCTTCTCTTCTCGCCCTTTTTCTTCTTCTCTCTTCTTCTCTTCTTCTTCTCGCCCTTTTTCTTCTTCTCTAACCCATTTCTTCTTCTTCTTCTTCTCGCCCTTTTTCTTCTTCTCCTTCTTTTTCTTCTTCTTCTTCTTCTTCTTCTCCTTCTTCTTCTCGCCCTTTTCTTCTTCTCGCCATTTTCTTCTTCTTCTTCTTCGCCCTTCCTTCTTCTTCTTCTTCTTTTCTTCTTCTTCTTCTCTTCTTCTTCTTCTTCTCGACCTTCTTTTCTTCTTCTTCTTCTTCTTCTCCTTCCCTTCTTCTTCTCGCTCTTCTTCTTGCCTTTCTTCTTCTCACCCATTTCGTCCTTCTTCTACTTAGCGCCCTTTTTCTTCTCGCCATTTTCTTCTTCGCGCCCTTCTTCTTCTTCTTCTTCTTCTCGCCCTTCTTCTTTTCTCTCTTCTTCTTGCCTTTCTTCTTCTCAATCATTTTCCTTCTTCTTCTTAGCGCCCTTTTTCTTCTCTTCCATTTTCTTCTTCGCGCTTTCTTCTTCTTCTTCTTCTCGCATTTTTTTCTTCTTTTCTTCTTCTCGCCTTCTTTTTCTTTTCTCGCCCTTTTCTTCTTCTTCTTCTTCTTCTTCTTCTTCTCGCCTTCTTCTTCTTCGCTCTTCTTCTTGCCTTTCTTCTTCTCACCCATTTCGTCCTTCTTCTGCTTAGACCTTTTCTTCTCGCCATTTTTTCTTCTTCGCGCCATTCTTCTTCTTCTTCTCGCCCTTCTTCTTTTTCATCTTCTTCTTCTTGCCTTTCTTCTTCTCACCCATTCGTCCTTCTTCTTCTTAGCCCTTTTTCTTCTCCTTAATTTTTTCTTCTTCTTCTTCTTCTTCTTCTTCTTCTTCTTCTTCTTTCTTCTTCGCCTTTCTTCTTCTCTCTTCTCCTTCTTCTTTTTTCTTTTTTTCTTTCTCGCCTTCTTCTTCACCATTTTGTCCCTTCTTCTAATTCGCTTCTTCTTCTTCTCGCTCTTCTTCTTTTTTCTTCTTCTTCTTCCCTTTTCTTCCTTCTTCTTCTTCGCGACCTTTTCTTCTTCTCTATTTTCTTCTTCTTCTTCTTCGCCATTCGCCCTTCTTCTTCTTCTCACCCTTTTTTTTCTCGCTTCTTCTTCTTCTCACCCTTCTCCTTCTTCTCTTCCTTTTTCTTCTTTCTTTTCTTCTTCTTCTTCTTCTTCCTTCTCTTCTTCTTCTTCGCGCCCTTCTTCTTCTTCTTCTTCTTCCTCGTCTTCTTCTTTGCTCTTCTTCTTCTTCTTTCTTCTCACCCATTTCGTCCTTCTTCTTCTTCGCGCCCTTTTTTCTTCTCACCCATTTTTTTCTTCTTCGCGCCCTTCTTCTTCTTCTTTTCTTCTTCTCGCTTCTTCTTCTTCTTCTTCTCTTCTTCTTCTTCTTCTCGCCCTTCTTCTTCTTCTTCTTCTTCTTCTTCTTTTCTTCTTCACCCATTTCGTCCTTCTTCTCCTTTTCTTCTTCTTCTTTTTCTTCTTCGCGCCCTTTTTCTTCTTCTTCTTCTTCTCGCCTTTTTCTTCTTCTTCTTCTTCTTCTTC
The DNA here is from genome assembly GCA_903632075.3 of Acanthosepion pharaonis. Lineage (NCBI taxonomy): Eukaryota > Metazoa > Mollusca > Cephalopoda > Sepiida > Sepiidae > Acanthosepion > Acanthosepion pharaonis. The sequence continues at coordinate 467,277 of CAHIKZ030000636.1, forward strand.
TTCTTCTTCTTCTTCTTCTTCTTTCTTCTTCTTCTTTCTCGCTCTTCTTTTGCCTTCTTCTTCTCCCTTTTTCTTCCTCCTTTTTTCTTCTTCGCGCCCTTCTTCTCTCTTCTTTTCTTCTTTCTTCTTCTTCTTCTTCTTCTCCTTCTTCTTCTTCTTCTTCTTCTTTCTTCTTCTCACCTTCTTCTTCTTCTTCTTCTCGCCTTTCTTTTTCTTCTCGCTCTTTTTCTTCTTCTACTTCGCCCTTCTTCTTCTTCCATTTTCTTCTTCTTCTTCTTCTTCTTCTTCTTTTTCTTCTTCTTCTTCTCGCCTTCTTCTTGCCTTTCTTCTTCTTTTTCGCCCTTCTTCTTCGCGCCTTTCTTCTTCTCCATTTTCTTCTTTTTCGACCCCTTCTTCTTCTTCTTCTTCTTCTTCTTCTTCTTCTTCTTCTTCTTCTTCTCGCCCTTCTTCTTCTTCGCGCTCTTCTTCTTGCCTTTCTTCTTCTCACCCATTTCGCCCTTCTTCTTCTTCGTGCCCTTTTCTTCTCGCCATTTTTCTTCTTCCCCTTCTTCTTCTTCTTCTTCTTCTTCTTCTTCTTCTTCTTCTTCTTCTTCTTCTTCTTCTTTTCTTCTTTCTTCTTCTTCTTCTTCTTCGCCTTTTTTTCTTCTTTCTCCTTTTTCTTCTTCTTCTTCTTCGCTCTTCTTCTTCTTCTTCTTTACCATTTTTCTTCTTCTTCATTTTCTTCCCTTCTTCTTCTTCTTCTCTTCTTCTTGTTCTTCTTCTCGCCCTTCTTCTTCTTTTCTTCTTCTCTCCCATTTTTCTTCTTGTCTTCTTCTTCTATCTTCTTTTTCTTCTCCATTTCTTCTTCTTCTTCTTCTTCTTCTTCTTCTTCAATTTTTTTCTTCTTCTTCTTCCCTTCTTCTTCTTCTCGCCCTTCTTCTTCTTCTCCCTTCTTCTTTTCTTCTTCTTCTTCTCACCCATTCTTCTCTTCTTCTTCTTCCTTTTTCTTCTTCGCCATTTTTCTTCTTCGCCATTTTCTTTTCTTCTTCTTCTTCTTCTTCTTCTTCTCCTTCTTCTTCTTCTTCTTCTTCTTCTTCTTCTCACCCTTCTTTTCTCGCTCTTCTTCTTGCCTTTCTTCTTCTCACCCATTTCGCCCTTCTTCTTCTTCTCCGCCCTTTTCTTCTCGCCATTTTCTTCTTCGCCCGCCCTTCTTCTTCTTCTTCTTTTTTCTTCTTTCTTCTTCTTCTTCTTCTTCTCGCCTTTCTTCTTCTTCTTCCACCTTTCTTCTTCTTTCTTCTTCTCCTCTTCTCTTCTTCTTCTCCGCCTTTTCTTCTTCTCGCGTTTTTCTTCTTCTCTTCTCCCTTCTTCTTTTTCTTCTCTTCTTCTTCTTCTTCTTTTCTCGCCCTTTTCTTCTTCTTCTTTTTCTTCTTCTTCTCGCTTCTTCTTCTTCTCGCCCTTTTCTTCTTCTCGCCTCTCTTCTTCTTGCTTTTCTTCTTCTCACCCATTTCGCCCTTCTTCTTCTCGCCATTTTTTCTTCTTCTCCCTTTTTCTTCTTCTTCCTTCTTCTTCTTCTTTTCTTCTTCTTCCTTCTTCTTCTTCTTCTCTCTTCTTCTTCTTCTTCTTCTTCTCTTCTTCTTCTTCTTCTCTCGCCCCTTCTTCTTGCCTTTTTCTTCTCTTTTTCGTTCTTCTTCTTCTTTTCCCCTTTTTTCTTCTCGCCATTTTTCTTCTTTTCTCTTCTTCTTCTTCTTCTTCTCTTCTTCTTCCTTCTTCTCCTTTTTTCTTCTTCCTTCTTCCTTCTTCTCCTTTCTTCTTCTTCTTCTTCTTCTTCTTGCGCCCTTTTTTCTTCTCATTTTTTCTTCTTCTTCTTCTTCGCCTTTTTTCTTCTCGCCATTTTTCTTCTTCTTTCCTTTTTCTTCTTCTTCTTCTTCTCGCCCTTTCTTCTTCTTCTTTTCTTCTTCTTCTTCTTCTTCTTCTTTCTTCTTCTTCTCCCCTTCTTCTTCTTGCCGTTCTTCTTCTTCTCGCATTTCTTCTTCTTCTTCTTCTTCGCCTTTCTTTTCTTCTTCTCTTATTTCCTTCTTCTTCTTCTTCCCTTTTTCTTCTTGCCTTCTTCTTCTTCTTCTTCTTCTTCTTCTTCTTCTTCTTCTTTCTTCTTCTTCTTCTTCTTCTCTCCCTTCTTCTTCTTCTTCTTCTTCTCTTCTTCTTTTCTTCTTCTTCTTGCCTTTCTTCTTCCATTTCGTCCTTCTTCTACTTCTTCCCTTATTCTTCTCGCCATTTTCTTCTTCGCGCCCTTCTTCTTCTTCTCTTTTCTTCTTCTTCTTCTCTTTTCTTCTTCTTCTTCTCACCATTTTTCTTCTTCTTGCCCTTCTTCTTCTTCTTTTCTTTTTTTCTTCTTCTTCTTCGTCCTTCTTCTTCTTACCATTTTCTTCTTCGCGCCCTTCTTCTTCTTCCTTCTTCTTCTTCTTCTCTTCTCTTCTTCTTCTTCTCGCCCTTCTTCTTCTTCTTCATTTTTCTCTTCTTCTTGCCTTTCTTCTTCTCACCCATTTCGTCCTTCTTCTTCTTCGCGCCTTTTTCTTCTCTTCATTCTTTTCTTTTTCGCCCTTTTCTTCTTTTCTTTTTTCCTTCTTCTTTTTCTTTCGCCCTTCTTCTTCTTCTTTTTCTTCTTCTTCTTCGCTCTTCTTCTTGCCTTTCTTCTTCTTCTTTTCTTCCTTCTTCTTCTTTCTTTTTTTTCTTCTCGCCATTTTTCTTCTTTTCTTTCTTCTTCTTCTTCTTCTTTTCTTCTTCTTCTTCTTCCCTTCTTCTTCTTCTCGCTCTTCTTCTTGCCTTTCTTCTTCTCACCCATTTTGTCTTCTTCTTCTTCGCGCCTTTTTTCTTCTCTCCATTTTTTCTTCTTCGCGCCCTTCTTCTTCTTCTTCTTCTTCTTCTTCTTCTTCTTCTTCTTCTCCTCTTCTTCTTCTTTCTCTTCTTCTTGCCTTTCTTCTTCTCACCCATTTCGTCCTTCTTCTTCTTCCTTCTTCTTCTTCGCGCCATTTTTCTTCTTCGCGCCCTTCTTCTTCTTCTTCTTCTTTTCCTTCTTCTTCTTCTTCTTCGCCTTCTTCTTCTTCTTCTTCTTCTTGCCTTTCTTCTTCTTCACCCATTTCTTCTTCTTCTTCTTCGCCCTTTTTCTTCTCGCCATTTTTTCTTCTTCGCCCTTCTTCTTCTTCTTTCTTCTTCTTCTTCTTCTTCTTCTTCTTCTTTTCCTTCTTCTTCTTTTCTTCTTCTTCTTTTCCCTTCTTCTTCTTTTCTTTCTTCTTCTTTTCCTTCTTCTTCTTTTCAATTTCTTCTTCTTTTTTTTTTTTTCTTTTCTTCTTTTCGCCCTTCTTCTTCTCTTCTTCTTCTTCTTTTCTTCTTTCTTCTTCTTCTTTTCCTTCTTCTTCTCTTCTTTTTCTTCTTCTTCTTCCTCCCCTTTTTCTATCTTTTTTTTCTTCTTTGCCCTTCTTCTTCTCTCTTCTTCTTCTTTTTCTTCTTTTCTTCTCTCTTCTCTTCTTCTTCTTTTCCTTCTTCATTTCTTCTTCTTCTTCTTTTCCTTCTTCTTCTTCTCTCTTTTTTCTTCTTCCCCTTCTTTTCTTCTCTTCTTCTTCACCCTTCTTCTTCTCTCTTCTTTTTCTTTGCCCTTTTTCATTCTTCTTCTTCTTCTTTCTTCTCTCTTTCTTCTTCTTCCTTCTTCTTCTTCTTAATTATTTTCTTGCCTTCTTCTCTTCTTCTTCTTCTTCTTCTTTCTTCTTCTTCTTTTTCTCCCTTCTTCTTTCTTCTTCTTCTTCTTCTTCTCTTTCTTTCTTCTTCTTCTTCTTCTTCTTCTTCTTTTCTTCCTTCTTCTCTTCTTCTTTTTTCTTCCATTTCTTTCTTCTCTCTTTCTTTCTTTCTTTTTCTTCTTCTCTTCTTCTTCTTTTCCTTCTTCTCTCTCTTCTTCTTCTTTTGCCCTTCTTTTCTCTTCTTTTTTCTTCCTTTTCTTCTCTCTTTCTTTCTTTTCTCGCCCTTCTATAATCCTCTTCTTCTTTTTTTAATTCTTCTTCTTCTTCTTTTCCCTTCTTCTCTCTCTTCTTTTCTTTTCTTTTTTCTTCTTCTTTTTTCTTCTCCCTTGCCCTTCTTCTCTCTCTTCTTCTTCTTTTCGCCCTTCTTCTTCTCTTCTTCTTCTTTTCGCCCTTTTTTTCTCTCTTCTTCTTCTTTTTTCCTTCTTCTCTCTTCTTCTTCTTTTCTTCTTTTCTTCTCTCTTTTTTTTCTTCTTCTTTCTCTTCTTCTTCTTTTGCCTTCTTCTCTTCTTCTTCTTTTTTTGCCTTCTTCTCTCTCTTCTTCTTCTTTTTGCCCTTCTTCTTCTCTTCTTCTTCTTTTCGCCCTTCTTCTCTCTCTCTTTTCTTCTTTTATTTTTCTCTCTCTTCTTCTTCTTTTGCCCCTTCTTCGAATATTTCTTCTTCTTCTTCTTCTTCTTCTTCTTCTTCTTTTCTTCTTGCCTTGTTTTATTCTTTTTCTTCTTCTTTTTCTTCCTTGAATCTCTCTTCTTCTTCTTTTCTCTTCTTCATTCTCTTTTTCTTTTCTTCATTTTTTCTTCTTTTCTTCTTTTTTCTTCTTCTTTATTTTTTTTCTTCTTCTTCTTTTCTTCTTCTTCTTCTTCTCTTCTTCTTCTTTTTGCCCTTCTTCTCTCTTCTTCTTCTTATCTTCTTCTTTCTTCTTTTTCTTTCTTCTTCTTCTTCTTTTCTGCCCTTCTTTAAATTTCTTCTTCTTTTTTTCCTTCTTCTCTTCTCTTCTTCTTTTCTTTTTATTCTTCTCTCTTCTTCTTCTTCTGATCGCCCTTCTATTCTCTTCTTCTTTTCTTCTTGCTTCATCTTCTCTCTTCTTCTTCTCTTTTTTCTTCTCTCTTCTTCTTCTTCTTCACTTGTGTTTCTTCTCTCTTCTTCTTCTTTTCGCCTTCTTCTCTCTCTTCTTCTTTCTTGCCCTTCTTCTTTTTTTTCTTCTTCTCGCCCTTCTTTCTCTCTTCTTTTTCTTTTTTCCCTTCTTCTCTCTCTTCTTCTTCTTTCCCTTCTTCTCTCTCTTCTTTTCTTCTTGCCTTCTTCTCTCTTCTTCTCCAAGCCCTTCTTCTCTCTTCTTCTTCTTTTGCCCTTCTTCTTTTTTCTTCTTCTTTTTCGCCCTTCTTCTTCTTTTTTTTTCCCTTCTTTTCTCTTCTTCTTCTTTTCTCTTCTTCTTCTTCTTCTTCTTTTTCTTCTCTCTTCTTCTTCTTCTTTTCTTCTTCTCTTCTTTTTCTTTCTTTGTCTTTCTTCTCTTCTTCTTTTCTTCTCTCTTCTTTTCTTCTTCTTCTTCTTTTTTTCTTCTCTCTTCTTCTTCTTCTTTCTTCTTCTTCTTCTCTTCTCCTTCTAACCCTTCTTTTCTCTCTTCTTCTTCTTTTCATTCTTCTTCTCTTTTTCTTCTTCTTGCTCTTCTTCTTCTCTTCTTAATTTTTCCCTTCTTCTTCTCTTTTCTTTTGCCCTTCTTCTCTCTTTCTTCTTCTTTTCTTACTTCTTCTCTCTTCTTCTTCTTTTCAAATTCTCTCTCTTCTTCTTCTTTCATTTCTCCTCCTTCTTCTCTCTCTTCTTCTTCTTCTTCTCTTTTCTTCTTCTTTTCTTCTCTTCTTTTTTATTTTCCCTTCTTCTCTTCTTCTTCTTTTTGCCTTCTTCCTCTTCTTCTTCTTTTTTTGCCTTCTTCTCTCTTCTTCTTTTTTCGCCCTTCTTCTCTCTCTTCTTCTTCATTTCTTCCTTCTTCTTCTTTTTCTTTTTCTTCTTCTCTCTTCTTCATTCTCTTTTCTTCTTCTTTTTTTGCCTTTCTTCTCTCTCTTCTTCTTTTTTGTCCTTCTTCTCTCTCTTCTTCTTCTTTTTGCCCTTTTCTCTCTTTTTTCTTCTTCTTGCCCTTCTTTTTCTTCTTCTTCTTCTTTTCTTCTTCTTTCTCTCTTCTTCTTTTCTTGTTTTCTTTCTCTCTTCTTCTTTTCTTGCCCTTCTTCTCTCTCTTCTTCTTCTTTTGCCCTTCTTTCTCTCTTCTTCTTCTTTTTTATTTCTTCTTCTTCTTTTTTTTTCTTTCTCTCTCTTTTCTTCTTTTGCCCTTCTTTTCTTCTTCTTCTTCTTCTTGCCCTTCTTTCTCTCTTCTTCTTTTTCTTTTTTCCTTCTTATTCTTCTTCTTCTTCTTTTGCCCTTCTTCTTCTCTTTTCTTCTTTTTTTTCTTCTTCTTCTTTTCTTTTTTCCTTCTTCTCTCTTTTCTTCTTCTTCTTCTCTCTTTTTCTTCATTTCTTCTTCTTTTTCTTCTTTTCTCTCTTCTTCTTCTTCTTTTTTTCTTCTTCTCTCTCTTCTTTTCTTTTTTTTCTTCTCTCTCTTCTTCTTCTTTTTGCTTCTTCTTCTCTCTCTATTTCTTTTTTCTTCTTCTTCTTCTTCCTTCTTTCTTCTTCTTTTTTTCTTTTTTTTCTTCTTCTTTTGACCTTCTTCTCTCTTCTTCTTCTTTTTGCCCTTCTTTTCTTCTTTTCTTCTTCTTCTCTTCTTCTTCTTCTTCTTCTTCTTTCCTCTCTTCTTTCTTCTTTTCTTCTTTTTTTCTTTTTTCTCTTCTTCTTCTTCTTCTTTTTCCCTTTTTCTTCTCTTCTTTTCTTTTTTTTTCTTCTTCTTGAAAAAATTCTTCTTCTTTTTGTCCTTCTTTCTCTCTTCTTCTTTTTTTATTTTCTTTTCTCTCTTCTTCTTCTTTTTCCCTTCTTCTCTCTCTTCTTCTTCTTTCTTGCCCTTCTTCTCTCTTCTTCTCCTTTTTTCCCTTCTTTCTCTTCTTCTTCTTTTCTTTCTTCTTCTCTCTCTTCTTCTTCTTTTTCCTTCTTCTCTCTCTTCTTCTTCTTTTGCCCTTCTTCTCTCTCTTCTTTTCTTCTTCCCTTCTTCTTCTTCTTTTCTCTCTTCTTCTTTTTTTTCCCCTTCTTCTCTCTCTTCTTCTTCTTTCCCCTTCTTTTTCTTCTTTTTTTCTTTTTTCTTCTTCTCTTCTTCTTCTTCTTTCTTCATTCTTCTTTTCTTCTTTCTTCTTTTTCTTCTTCTTCTTTTCTTTTCTTCTTCTTCTTTCCCCTTCTTTCTTCTTCTTCTTCTTTTCTTCTTCTTCTCTTCTTCTTTTTCCCTTCTTTCTCTCTCTTCTTCTTCTTTTCCTTCTTCTTCTCTTCTTCTTTTTTTTTGCCCTTCTTCTCTCTCTTCTTCTTCTTTTTGCCCTTCTTTCTCTCTTCTTCTTCTTTTTGCCCTTCTTCTCTTCTTCTTCTTTTTCTTTTTCTTCTCTTCTTCTTCTTTTCTTCCCTTCTTCTTCTTTTTTCATTTCTTCTCTCTCTTCTTCTTCTTTTTTGCCCTTCTTCTCTCTCTTCTTCTTCTTTTTGCCCTTCTTCTTCTCTTCTTCTTCTTTTCTTCCTTCTTCTCTCTTCTTCTTTTTTTTCTTTTTTCTCTCTCTTCTTCTTTTCTTTTCTTTCCTCTCTTTCTTCTTCTTTTTCTTCTTCTTTTGCCCTTCTTTTGTAATCTTCTTCTCTTTTTTCTTTCTTCTTCTTTTCTCTTTCTTCTTCTTCTTCTTTTCTTTTCTTCTTCTTCTTTCTTCTTCTTTTCACCTTCTTCTCTCTCTTCTTTTCTTTTTTTCTTCTTTTTCTCTTCTTCTTCTTTTTTCCCTTCTTTTCTCTTCTTCTTCTTCTTCTTTTTTTCTTCTTCTTTTCTTTTTTTCTTTTCTTCTCTTCTTTTCTTTTGCCCTTCTTCTTTCTCTTCTTCTTCTTTTCACCCCTTCTTCTTTTCTTCTTCTTTTCGCCCTTCTTTTTCTCTTTTCTTCTTCTTTCACCCCTTCTTTCTCTCTTCTTCTTCTTTTCGCCCTTCTTCTCTCTCTTCTTCTTCTTTTCGCCCTTCTTCTCTCTCTTCTTCTTCTTTTCGCCCTTCTTCTCTCTCTTCTTCTTCTTTTTGCCCTTCTTCTCTCTCTTCTTCTTCTTTTTGCCCTTCTTCTCTCTCTTCTTCTTCTTCTTCTTCTCTTCTTCTTCTTTTTTTTCTTCTTCTTCTTCTTTCTTCTTCTTCTTGCCCTTCTTCTCTCTTCTTCTTCTTCTTCTCCTTCTTCTTCTCTTCTTCTTTTTCTTTCTCTTCTTGCCCTTCTTCTCTCCTTCTTCTTCTGCCCTTCTTCTTCTTCTTTTCTTCTTCTTCTCTCTTCTTCTTCTTTTTCTTTTCTTCTCTTCTTCTTCTTCTTCTCTCTTCTTCTTCTTTTCGCCCTTCTTCTCTCTCTTCTTCTTCTTTTCGCCCTTCTTCTCTCTCTTCTTCTTCTTTTCGCCCTTCTTCTTCTTCTTTTCACCCTTCTTCTCTCTCTTCTTCTTCTTTTTCTTCTTCTCTCTCTTCTTCTTCTTCTTGCCCTTCTTCTCTCTCTTCTTCTTCTTTTTGCCCTTCTTCTCTCTCTTCTTCTTCTTCTTGCCCTTCTTCTCTCTCTTCTTCTTCTTCTTGCCCTTCTTCTCTCTCTTCTTCTTCTTTTTGCCCTTCTTCTCTCTCTTCTTCTTCTTTTTGCCCTTCTTCTCTCTCTTCTTCTTCTTTTTTCTTCTCTTCTTCTTCTTTTTTCTTCTTCTCTTCTTCTTCTTTTTCGCCCTTCTTCTCTCTCTTCTTCTTCTTTTGCCTTCTTCTCTCTCTTCTTCTTCTTTTGCCCTTCTTCTCTCTCTTCTTCTCTTCTTCTCTTCTTTTGCCCTTCTTTTGGACCTTCTTCTCTCTCTTCTTCTTCTTTTTCTTCTTCTCTCTTCTTCTTCTTCTTGCCCTTCTTCTTCTTCTTTTCACCTTCTTCTTCTCTTCTTCTTCTTAAACCCTTCTTCTCTTCTTTTTTTTCTTTCTTCTTCTTCTTTTCTCTCTCTTCTTCTTCTTTTGCCTTCTTCTCTCTCTTCTTCTTCTTCTTTCTTCTTCTTCTCTTCTTCTTCTTCTCTCTTCTTGCCCTTCTTCTCTCTCTTCTTCCTTCTTGCCTTCTCTCTCTCTTCTTCTTCTTTTCGCCCTTCTTCTCTCTCTTCTTCTTCTTTTCGCCCTTCTTCTCTGTCGTCTTCTTCTTCTTGCCCTTCTTCTTCTCGTCCTTCTTCTCGTCCTTCTTTTCGTCCTTCTTTTTCTTGCTCTTCCCGTCGGCCTTCTTCTTCTCACCCTTCTTTTTCGCGCCCTTCTTCTCACCCTTCATTTTCTATGTGTTGTCTCCTTTCAGGACATGTGCGATCATGGCCCTCCTCTATTTCCTGCTCTTTGTAAAAGACCGACAATACTATATAAACAGAATCGAAATGTGCTCATTTCTTTTGTATTTCATTCTTTAACAGAGCGTTCCATTCAGACAACTTCTGCACAAGAACCGCTTCATGATCACCTACATCCTGAAAGGACGTTATATCGTAGAGAATCAGCGAGAAGTACTGACATCTCTTCTTATATGAATCCCTGTCTTCTCCCCACCAACTATTGATTAATTGGTAGGGTTTGTATCAGTAGAGCATTATTATCTCAAAAATAATCTTTACAATCTAAAAATAATTTCTGCCTTTAAATAACCTGAAAAAGAATGATAAGCCGTATTTATTTTCACACTAAAGCCAGTCAGCGTTTGTATGTGCCCAGGGTCTGGGAAAGGCAGAGGATTAGTTCAACTAAAACAGTCCTGCAATCGGTCTTACATGGAAACTACAGAAGACTGGATGATGATCTGTGTCAAGGATCTCGTCTCTTTCCAGTTAAACTGGAGAATAAGACTGGTGTCTCGAGCCTTGGATGGCAGCCAGTCTAGTAGAAAGATGACTGAATTCAAAACGGTGAAATCGGCAACGAGAAACTAATTCATTTTCCTTCACATGTACCCTTACCAAGTCGTACATAGTAAAATGATTGATCTTTTTTTACGGTTTATCAACCTTTTGCAGGTTATTTAAAGCCACAAAACTTTTTGAGATGATAAGTATTTTTCGGAGATGATAATTCTTTACTTGTGTCAACTACTAATAATTAACCCATAACTGGGGGGGGTGATGTAGATTCAAGGGTAACTGTGCATAAATAAATATAACGAACTAGACTGGAATTTGAACTCGGCTCTCCGATTTTTAATTCCGTGCCTTTATTTATTACACCACATACACATCCAACCTTTACAGCACAAGCGGTCACCCATCTAGGTACTGACCAGGCTCGATGTTGCTTAACTTCAGTGATCGCACGGGAACCGGTGTTTCAACGTGATATGGGCGTAAGCCCGCAGATAATAAAAGAAAGGGAATCTGTGGAGAGCATAATTTTAATCCATTTGTCACTTTTATTTTGATAATCCTTAAAAACTCTTAATCCCCCGCTTAGACCTGATCCTAAACTTGCGCTAATCTTCATTCGTGTATACACACACAGTAGATAACGTTTAAGCAATTTCTGTTAAGTATTTCATTAGTTTCATCTAAGGAATTCTTCACTGTTAAATCATTTTGTATTTTAGGTCCCTCGAGGACTTTTTAAAAAAGCCCAAAATGGAAACACACTTGTACATATACACTGACACACGCAACGCACGTATGTACACATATTCCCCTTGTTACACATACGCTCACATATGTGCGTGTTCATCCATACATACATATATAATGGGCCTGTTGATTTATTAATCTTATAAACACTTAGGACGCCTCCATTCTGAGGTCAGCCTGGTCAGTCTAATTTTGTCCCTGAACCGACCGCCAAATAGCCTCCCCACTAATTTCTATCCAAAACCCGATTCTCGCCAAACACTCTTCAATAAATTTCAAAGACCGACCAAACAAAATTCCATATAATTAACTTTCTCACAAAACACGCCATATTAATTTTACTTGCCTTGGAATTTTCACAATTCGTCCTTCCCTTTCCGCCTTTTTTTTCCCCCAACTCTTAACTTCAAATAAGCTCCCCCTTCACGCCTTCCCAGCTTTGCCGAGGCCTTCTTTTTCTTCCGCTTTTGCAATTGCTTCGCTCTCCCCATGAAATCCCATGACGCCATGTTTTTTTTTTTCATACCTTTCATCTCTGATTGAATTTTTTAAAAAGAAATGTACTCTTCAAAGGTTGCATTTTCTTGTTCTGGTTTTATATTTCGTTTCACGTTAAACCATTTGCATGATTTTCAGCTTTCTTTCGTTTCTTTCTCCCCTACTCTTTCGATTTCAATCCATTTTATTTTATTTTATTTTTATTAGATTCCTTTCATCTCTCTCTCTCCTAGCAACAACAGACCGCGAAATTTTCTGGCGGTGTATTTGTGTTCGGTTTAGAGCACGATCATTATTCCAATCGGGATTAAATATAGTTCGTTTTTTTTTTGTTTATGAATGCATGACTATTACTACTAGTAATAGTCACAATCAGGCGATCAGAATAGTATTAAAAATATTATATGATTAAGTCAGTGGAAATATTTTTGTTCGTTTTTAATGCAATGGAGAATGTTCCCATTGCTTTGTTCATGACACCGTGTCCAGTAAAGCATTAAATGGAAAGTGTTTATAGTCAGGCGACCCTGAGAGAATTGGAAGTCTTATCAGGATTAAGTATTGGCAACCACAGCCATAACATATATGCAGACGATGCCGTGGGGATAGCAGACACAGAAAAGAAACTATATGATCTCCTACAGAAATTAGTAAAAGGAAGTTAGACTAACCTTCAATTTTCAGTCAGTCAGTTATGTGTCATGCATGATACACGCTTAGGCAATCACGTACTTTTCAATACATGACTGACGAGGCCGATTTTTCCCGCAGTAGGTTGCCATTTCTTTCTGCGGTAGACCAGTTGCCATCCAAGGCTATAGAACCCGGTCTGTCCTGCTATTTTCCCATAGCTGGGAGGAGAAGAATAGGATTCACACCTTTCCCAAGGGTATTAGCCCAAAAGTGAATGTAATGAATTCGGCTGGAATTCGAACTCGGCTCTCTGATTTCTCAATCCGAGCCGCTATCCATTACTCCTTTTTCCCGCAGTAGGTTGCCATTTCTTTCTGCGGTAGACCAGTTTCCATGCAAGACTATAGAACCAAGCCTGTCCTGCTATTTAGCCATCGCTGGGGGAGAAGAGGATTCACACCTTTCCCAAGGGTATTAGCACGTAAATGAATGTAATGGATTCGACTGGAATTCGAACTCGGCTCTCCGACACCTCAATCCTAGCCGCTATCGTGCTTCCTTCAATTGTAACAAGACAAAATCTGCGGCTGTCAGCGAGAGGAACAGACCAGATGGGTACAAAGATTTGGAAACACCAAAATCAAACAGGTAGAAAGAATTGAAATATCTAGGATTTCTTTTTAAAGACGACAGAAAATACGATACCAAAATCTGACAGCGCATCGGAATAATGAAAGAGGTCTTCTAAAAGTGAAGCAAAGTATTAACTCTTTGGGGACGGAGTCTCATTGGGAGTTTGGAGACAGAACTCTTTTTCACCAAATCGATGTAAAATCACAGAAGACGGAAACTATCATAGAAACTGAAGCTCTGATGTGCAAGAAATGCGAGAAGCAATCTGATTGGCTGGTACGAAGACTAGCCAGCTAATCTCGAAGTTTGTTTTAACGGGCCGACGGATTGGCCTAGTCTTCTTCGTCATTCGACTTTTCGATAGATATATCGTCTTCTAAGGGTTATGAAACAGGAAAATGTCGCTAGAAAACAAGAAGAGCGAACTAAACTGTTCTGTAATGCTGGGCAGTCTCCTCAAGATGAATACTTGAGGCAATAGAAATATGTTTCTGCAGAACAATTGTTGTTCATGATGACGGTCGTCTTCGAGTATAGAATCCAGAGGTTAGCAGTGAATATTTCGAAGACAGTAGGAAAGCGTTGTTCAGGTTAGCAGTGGATATTTTGGTAAAAGTAGGTTGTTTATGATGACTGCCGTCTTTGAGTATAGAATCCAGAGGTTAGCAGTGAATATTTCGAAGACAGTAGGAAAGCGTTGTTCAGGTTAGCAGTGGATATTTTGGTAAAAGTAGGTTGTTTATGATGACGGTCGTCTTTGAGTATAGAATCAGATGAATATTTCGAAGACAGTAGGAGGTTAGGCAGTGGAATATTTAAAAGTAGGTTGAAGACAGTAGGAAAGCGAATATTTGTTCAGGTTAGCAGTGGATATTTTGGTAAAAAGTAGCAGAGCATAGTTCGTCCTTCTGGTTCTCTTCACCTGAAAAGCTGGACTGGACATTCGGGTAGAGTGAACAAAAATGGCCGCCTTTATACACGACGGATTGAATATTCTACGTCTTCTGATTGGTTAACCTTCTATTGGTGGACTATAAAGTGAGTCAAGTCATTTTGACTGGCTCACTAGTTATATATATATATATATATATATATATATATATACAAAAAACTGTAACAAGAATAACATAGGCTAAAGATATGAGCAACGGCGAAGTCTTAGTGAAAACGGAAGCAAAAAGCAAATTTACACTAAGAGCTAGAAAGAAGTTTCTGAAAATTTGGTACTCACAAGACAAGACGGACAAAGGAAGGCATTGCATAACCTAACGAACATGTGTAAACGGTGGACTGAACATGGATTAGGTGAGAGAGCCAAAAGGCAAAATCTACTACGAGGGTCGTTCCAGAAGTAATTGGGAAAATAAGACAGTTTTTCAATATTTTTCAATATAGTCTCCCCTTTACATCAATGCACTTGATCCAACGATGTTTAATTATTACAATCCCATCATGGACGAAGGTGGCGTCCTGGTCCCCTCAAAAACACATCCACAGCACAGATGATCTTATCCTTGTTTCCAAAATGGCGACCACTGCGATTTAGGGAACAGTAAAAAGTCAGATGTTTCTAAGTCTGGTGAGTAGGAGGTCGGAGTAGCAATTCAAAGGCACAGGTGGTTGATTCAGCTTACTGCAGCCTGAGCCGTGTGAACGGGCGCGTTATCCTGGAGCAAGAGCACCCTTACCCTCAGCTATCCTCTGCGTTTCGATTTGAGTGCTTCCTTTAGTTGTCTTAATTCTGATGCATAGTAATATCCGTTAATAGTTTTCTCCTTTTCTATGTAGTCTATCATGATTACGCCTTCAGAATCCAAAGAAACAGAAGCCATCACCTTGCCAATTGACGCTGCCTGCTTGAACAAGAATTAATTCCTCTGGACTTAGCTATCTGCTGGAGAGTAAAAAGTATGCCATCCAAAGCCATAAGCTGAATGACATCAAATTATGTTTATATGAAAGTCAGTCCTTTTGATCCGGTGTTCTTAGGACTTGAAAAACAGATTTCTCATCCCCAATATCTCAGTTAAAACAGTATGGGTCGAACCATAACGTCAGCTGGTTCTAAGTCTGTTGAGTAAGGGGGCGAAGTAGCAATTCAAAGCGGCATTTGGCTGTTTCATCTGACTGCAGCCCGAGCCGTGTGAACGGACGCGTTATCCTGGAGCAAGAGCAGTTCTTCCAACAGCTCTGCGTTTCGACTTGATTGCTTCCTTCAGCTGTCTTAATTCTGTTGCATAGTACTATCCATTAACAGTTTTTCCCCTTTTCTATGTAGTCTATCATGATTACGCCTTCAGAATCCAAAGAAAGAGAAGCCATCACCTTGCCAATTTGGGCTGCCTCCTTGAAAAAGAATTAATTCCTATGGACTTAGCTATCTGATGGAGAGTAAGAAGACTGTCATCCAAAGCCATACGATCACCTCCTTGGCTCTCACATGCCTGAAGAAGCTGGCGTACTGGTTATCCGAAAGCACATATAATCTGATCATTATTGCCAAAATGACGACCACACAAGTGAGATTTGAGATTAGGATGGAGAGAGATCTGTGAAGTAAGGGGATGGGGTAGCTATTTAATGTCAGAGTTGACTGCTTCATCTACTTCAACCCGAGCAGTGTGAACGGGCGCGTTGTCCTGGAGCAAGAGCACATTGGCTCTTAGCTTTCCTCTGCGTTTCGACTTGATTGCTTCCTTTAGTTGTCTTAATTCTGATGCATAGTATTATCCATTAATAGTTTTCCCCTCTTCTTGTTAATCTATCAAGATTACGCCTTCAGAAACAACAACAATAATAATAATAATAATAATAATAATAAAGCCGTCACCTTGGCAAAATACGCTCCCTGTATGAACGTCTTTTTCGGCAGAGAACAAGACTGTTTCTTCTGTTTGCTTTGAAACTTTGATTAAGGTTCGAAGTGGTGAACCCAGGTTTAACCAGAAAGGATGCCTATGGATTTAGCTGTCTGCTGTACAGTAAGACGTCTGTTATCAAAAAACATAAGGTGAATGGCATCAAATTGTTCACGGGTGGTTGAGGTTTTGAACCATTTGACCGAGGGTCATCTTCTGGTCTGTCTCTGCCCTGCAACCCACTTTTTTATCGTTGCATAGGAAGGAGAGTCCTCAGCAAATGTCTTTACAATGCTCTCATGGATTTAGTGTGTGTCATACTTTTCCTTTGCAGATACTTTCTAAATGCCCGGGTCTCATTCATTCTTAGACTTGTCGCACACCTCTTACATTTGTATGGGCCTCACTTGCGCAAAATTTAAGACAGAGGCCTCAACTAGTTCTTCTAGTTTTATCAGAAATGGGGGTGTGTCGCCACAACAAAAAATATTCAACTCTGGCCCTTCTTTCTGAGTGAGGCTTAGACATTTTTGAACGACGCTCGTAAACTATAAAGGAAGTAAAAAAGTGTACACTATTTACATTATTCAGATTATTGTCCTCATCTTTGTCGCCATATTTATTACAACGTTTCGGCTGTTGTACGCTCCGGCCTTCTTCAGGTGGAATGTCGAACTGAACTCTTTATTTCGCTCACTGTGGTAGACTATTCTAGTTCCACGCGCCATGTTTAATGGAAGTCAGTTATCAAGGACACATGGCACAGTGGATAAAGGCGTTGGTTAGATCTAGTGACTAGAGTCTGAGTTCAATACCCGGTGAAGGCAGTGGAGAACTTGGAGAAGGGAATTAACAGGAGATAACTGATAACTGATATCTATTAAACATGGCACGTGGAGCTAGCACAGTATACCCCAATGAGTGAAATAAAGGGTTCTTTTCGACATTCCAACTACCTGAAGAAGGCCGCAGCATACAACGGCCGAATCGTTGTAATAAATATGGCAACAAAGATGAGGACAATAGTCCGAATAATGTAAATTTGGTACATAATACCTCATCCCAGAAATATAGACAGATACTAAAAAAAGTATAATTGAAACATTCTATAATACTGGCTTCTCCAATAATTAATAAGCCAAATAGTTGAGTTTTAATATTCAACTCCTAGTGTACTCTTACGCCATTTCACTGGGACAGCTCCGTCCTCAAACCTGCCAATTCCTGGAACTGTCTCTCGCACGTTTGCTTCCGCGAGAAATACACTCCTAACCTTTTCAATTATCGTAAGTATTGCGAAATGACACCTGAAAGGACCCCGTTTGCGACCTAATGGGGTTTTCAAGAATCGAAACACCCACATCTTCATATTTCATTTGTATGGAGGGAGTCGCAATGAGCTTTTTCCTAAGAATCGCTTCTTTGTGTAACAGAGTTGATTATTCCCTGAGGTCAATGGACAATTGTATCTATACTTGTTATCATAAAAATCCTCAACTCCTAGATCCTCTTACATTAATATCGCACACCTCAACGTTTCTGCTATCAATGGCAAACATTGAGAACAACAAAGGAAAAGATTCGAGATCAATTTGGAACAATTCACGTTAGCAGCAATAGCTTATAACTGTCCGCGTGTTACACCATCAACAAGAGCGGCCATTTTCCTTTCTGGATATACCAACAACAGCTCAAATTTGGTTTTGCGTTATATAAGAGTGCACTTCGGATATCTGGAAAGGCTTTAAATATTTTGACTCATGGGGGGCTATTTTTGTTTTCGGGATATACCAACAACAGCTCAAACCAATCATGAGGCAAGAAAATAAACAAAACAGGGTCCACAGTAATTTGGTTTTGCGTTATATAAAAGTACACTTTGGATATCTCGAAACGGCTTTAAATATTTTGACTCACTGGCGGCCATTTTCCTTTCTGGATATTTTACGTGCAAGATATAGCGTGAACTCTTTGCGTCGGTAAGTCATTTAGACTTTTTACCTTTTTCGGTGGTGGGTGGCGTATTGGAGCTTTTGGCGGGAATGCCAAGCAGCACAGCAAGCCCTTTCCAAATTTCTGGCGGAATTAATTGCATCATGATGCTCTTTGTCTCAGTGACGTCACCCAGCAGACGCTAATATACTGTGCAGTCGACTAAATCAAAAACAAACTTCTGTTTGTTTTTGATTTAGTCGACTGCGCGAAAATAATAATATAAAATGGCGACAATTTACCCATCTGTATATGCATGATAAAAATAATAAAAAATATAGTTTCAATTTATGCTATATTTATGGGTAAAGGTATTCGATATCTTAGATGGAGTCTGTGCAAATATAAAAGTGGACACTGAGGTCAACGTGGAGTGACGACAGTCTGTTTCATCCTTGAACGTAATCTTCAGATATAACCAATTTTACACACACACACACACACACGCGCACGCGCGCATATATAATCTATTTTCTGTTTATACGTTATTTTTATAGATAGAGTTTATTTAAGTAAATGCTCTGTTTTTTTTTATTTAAACGATATTAATTACATTTATCGACCTGAATGTTCGAGAAATTTCATAGAAAATATGCGTTCGCCGACGGGAATCGAAATTTGATCTGACGTGTTATTCCACTTAGCTATAGGGAAGCGTCTGGTTAGTCCAAATTACTGTTTATAAACACACAATCTTCGACAATTTTTCACGATCTATCATATCTGCTCACGAAACGTATCTTAACGTAAACAATGACAACATATAATGAAATGGATTAAGTTCGACAATCATTTAATATATTTTCTGTTTATACAAAAAAAAAAACTCTGTGAAGAAACAGGGCATGTACTTAAATAAATTCTATCTATAAAAATAACGTAAATACGCAAAATATATTAAATACTAACAATGGACTTAATCCATTTCATTATATATATATATATATATATATATATATATATATATATATTCTTCTGCCTCGGTTAGAGATTTGCAAAAAAATAACATAGTTTACAAATTCAAGTGCCCTTTGGGAGATTGTATCTCCAACGAATTAAATAATATTTATGTTGGTCACACCACAAACTCGCTTTCACGACGCTTGACAGTACATTTGAATGATAAGTCTAACATTTTTAGACATTTAAAACACCATACCTGAACGCATACACAATTCCGGAAAATCCTTGTTGAAAACATAGTTATACTTAAACATGAAAACAATAAACAAAAACTAAGAATTCTTGAAGCTTTATACATAAAACAGTTGAAACCTAACCTAAACAAAATAAACTATGAAATCTCCACAAATATTCTTAAATGCGTATAATTGGTAACAGAAGCCATTGGTTTATACCAACGGGTTCCCATACTTAATACTTCTCGAATTCTCGCGTGGTCATGTGTGACGTCATGAGCTGCGGTGGATTTTCGCTTCCAGCGTCTTATATGCACGTGTTTATCGTTGCTTGGAAATCATCTATGTAAACAGTAACAGACTATCATCACTTTCTTGTCTGTGTATTGCTTAATATATTGTACAGTAATTGTCATCTTTGATAATGGCTTTGATAATGGCTTATGTAAGCCGAAAGCTTAGATTGGATTAAAAAATATGTATCAATATTGTGATTTTCTTTCTTCGTTTAATGATAATGTTATTAAGCTTATCAGACGTTATGAAAAGAATTTACAAAAAATAAAGAGACAAAACTTGTCTATATTATTTAATGAAACATGTATGTATATATATATATAGACGAATCTGTCATCAACGTACTAATAGGGGGTGGTATTATTTATAGTGACTACCATTAGTTATGATCATAATGTAAATACTATCAACATATATATGGCATAAATAAATATATACTTAATAGATATATTAATCAAAATAACAAAATTGATAGATTTCTCACTTACAGCTGCTTTCTCATGCACGAGTTAATGTATCGTACTTTATATACTGTACACCCGTCTTTGTTTATAATTGAAAGGCCAGCCATCACCGCCAAGCGGTCGCTTTGAAAACTAATACGAGTCGTTCCACTAAGCCCGCAAATTTTGAAATACATCGCTGACGATTTGGAAGTTTTTTTGCTGCATAATTTAAAAAAAAAATTCTGCAGATTTTGTCTGTTACATCCGAAGTCCGTTGATGGGACGTCCGTAGAAGAGAGGTTTGTCTGTATATACATTGCTTTAAACCCAGATGTGTGATACGATGTTGCTGTATCTGTATGTATGTCTTTCTTTTTTATCGCTATGTCGTACTGCTTTGATACGCACAAGTAAAATTTGTCTCTCTCTCGTGTCAGTTATTTTATTCATATACAATCCTGGTCACAATCTTAAGACCAGATACAAAAGAGTTTTATAGAAATAACATTGTGAAACATTTACGTTTAATTAGAAAATATAGTTTATCAACAAACCTCCAATCGGTTGTGAACTGCGGCAGGAACTGGCTGGTCAATTTAAATGCCTCAAAAACAAAACTGCTCTCTATTAATCACCACAGAGATCCTTCCCTGCCCTCCATTAGAATGTCTGACGCTCAACTTCTCGAGAGTACCTCTCTGCGGCTGTTCGGTCTCATGTTGACTGCTGACCTGAGATGGAATAAATACATTCGTCCACCGCATTGAAAGTTGGCTCCCTGTGCCACGCCAGGAAATTTTTCTCCCCGGAATCGATCCTCCAGATCTACAAATCAACAATTAACCCTTGCATGGAATATTGCTGCCATATATGGTCTGGCGCCCCTTCTGTTTGCCTCGGGGTTCTTGATAGGCTCCAGAGGCGGATATGCAATATAATTGGCCCTGCTCTGGCATCTCGCCTACAGTTGCTCTCTCACAGACGCGCCGTCGCCTCCCTCTGTCTTTTTTACAAATACTTTCATGGTAATTGCCCCGAGGAGCTGCATTCGCTGGTTCCCAGACTTCATGAGTTCAAGCGCCCTACGAGACGGGCATCCCGCTCTCAAACTTTCACTGTAGAAAATCATAAATGTAGCCGTCTCTTCTACTCCAATAGCTTCATGTCTCGCCCCTCACGCCTGTGGAACTCCCTTCCCTATTCCAGTTTCCCTGAGAGCTATAATCTCCAGCTATTCAAATGTAATGTCAATCGACATCTCCAGTTGCCTTGATCTATCCACTTTCCTTCTCCTCATCCTTTCCTCTATCACTCCTATCTGATCTTGCTCCAAATCTTCTGTAACCCCTTGCGTCCTAGTGGCTTCTCGCCTTGCTTGGGGTGAAACACTTAAAAAAAAAACAATTGAAAATTTTAAGATTAAAGTATTTTTCGGTTGGTCATAAAGATAAGACCATGTGTGAAAAAAAAATTACTGGACAAAAATTTTAGAACTATTCATTGTGCTCATAGCCCCAGGCGTGTAGACATCTACTTTGCTCATTTACAGCATTAAATTTCAGATTTTAAATTGGCTAAGGGTAAAAATTTAACAAAGATCGAACAAGGCAGGATTGTTGAACTTCAAAGACGTGGTCTTTCGCAACGAGCCATTGCAAATGAAAATGGCCGTAACAGAACTGCCATTGCTAACTTCATTAAAAATCCGGATGCATATGCTTCTAAAAAAAATCAAACGGTCACCCCAATAAAATCTCACCATCTCCAGACAGACGCATTAGGTGAGAAGTTAAGAGAGATTCAAGCCTAACATCAAATCAGATAAAAGTGAATACAGATGCTGAACGCAGCTCTCGAACAATTCGACGGCATTTAAATTAGAAAGGGTTTAAGAATTTGAAATGGCTGCAGAGGCCTTGCCATAAAACCTCCCTTTTACAATTTATTTCCGATTATCAAACTCGGGGTGTGGATAAATGGAGGAAAGTTTTGTTTTTAGACGAGAAAAAAAAATCAACCTTGATGTCGCAGCCCGTTTTTAGCGTTACTGGATTGCAAAAGATGTCACAAAAGAAATTTTCTCAACACGACACAGTGGAGGTGGATCAATTATTGTCCGGGGTTCATTTTCGTGCAATGGAACTCTTTAGTTACAGGAGGTAAAAGCTCGTCAAACAGCTGCTAGTTACATTGGCAGGTTAAGAAAGGCATCGCTAATTACTGAAGCCTTTCATCTATGTGGAGAAAACTGGATTTTCCAGGAGGACAATGCTGCAATCCACAACGCTCTCCAGATCAAAAACCCAATCGAGAATGTTTGGCGGATGGTTGGCAAGGGATGTTAATAAACATGGATCACACTTTGAAACTGTGGATGCTCTTCGTACTGCAGGTTATACATCCTAGGCGAGTATCCCAAGCAGCCTCATGCAGAAATTAATAATAATGTCGTTGTGACATATGTTAAGTAATTTCTCATTTTATTTACGTGACAATAAACAGGGTGTTCATATAGTTCGTACGCACTTTAAAAAAATTATAACTTTATTTGTATTTGCGATAGAAATAATTTGTAAAAAGGATTAGAAAAAAGTAAATCTATATTTGTTTAAGGTTTTATTTTTTTATTTGCTAACCCTTACATTGCCTCGAGGTACCTAAAAAGTGATTTTTCAAGCGTAGCTAAGATGTGGCACAAGGCCGAAAGTATGGAGCACCCAGTGAAGATCGAACTCACTACTCAGTCGTAATTGTTCTAGCGAGACAAGCTTGCTAACCATTACACCATCTCGAGGTACCCAAATAGTGATTTTTCAAGCGTAGCTAAGATGTGGCACAAGGCCGAAAGTATGGAGCACCCAGTGAGGATCGAACTCACTACTCAGTCGTAATTGTTCTAGCGAGACAAGCTTGCTAACTATTACGCCACGCAGAGGTGCCCAAACTGGGTTATATGTTACCACAAGCACTCATAGAATAACATGATGTAGGTACGATATCAAGACCCGTAATTCGTTAGGGTCGTAGGGGCCTCACACGTAGTGCCGCCACAGTAACAGTGGTGTTTCCTGGACAAGACAGCCTGAAGAAGCTCAACCCTCGCCAGGTTGGTTTTCAATTTTTTTTATTTTCCAAGACAGGTTGTCACCCAAAGCAATAGGATCCAATCTGTCCTGCTATTTACCCACAGCTGACACGGGGTAGACATGGGGCGAAAGAGATAGATTCATACCTTTCCCAAGTGTGTGTAATCACGTAATTGAATGAACTCGACTGGAATTCAAACACGGCTCTCCGATTCCTCAATCCGAGTCGTGACTCCAGCGTGCCCATACGAATCGTGCAAGGATATTTAATAAGAGATCTTACGATGTCAATCTTTTCGAAACGACAGTCTGGTAAGTTGGCGTGAAGTTTCTAAAAGGCATTTAAAAGCCAAACCTCGGCCACATGGACAATCTTGTCAAGATATCAGCGTGCGAATGTCTACAGGCGTTAAGTCGAACTCACGTCTGGCGAGGTTTTATAGGAAAATGGACAAATGAAAAAATGACGTGACGTGACTACGAAAGGAATCAACAACAGTAATTAAACTCTTTCAGCGCCAAATGATTGTCGTTAGAGACAAGTTGACAACCTTGCTAACAATGGCGTCATGTGACTAACGGTTCTGTCAGTCTTAGAACCAATTTTCAAGTTTTGTTACAAGAAATCTTTCCAGCGCTTGGTTGCCCGTACAGAGGGATATTACAGTGTTGTTACTGGGCTAAAAAAAAACGACATTCTGTTCACCATAATCGGCGTGTAAAGCAGAATCGGCGACCCGTCTTCTAATTACGGAGTAGTCTGATGCATTTACTTTTGTTCTAAAGCCCCCAGCTATGGGTTAAATAATTGAATTTAGAAAAAATTATTGTCATTCCCCCAAAATTGTTAACGTATTATTCACTCGCAAAGAATGAGATTATTCTTACAATCCAAAATATTTTTGGGAGGTGTTGATAGACTGTAAAAAATATAATCGATCAATGTAAAAAAAAAAGCATGAACCTTGTCATCTACACTCCGACAAGTGAAAATCAGATTGTAAAGCATTGTAGATGAAGGAATACTCCGAATTAGAGAAGACAACGCCAATATGCTCAACTAACCTTTCCAAGAATAAATGTGTTCTCTGGCAGGGATCGAACCTGCATCCTTCGTTGAAGGTAAAAAAAAAAAAAAAAAAATTTTTCTTTACTTCGATTTCTCAAATGCACAGGACGATAGACGTAATAGACATTGTTAGGTAGACGAACATAAACAAATATACTGCTTAATAAATTAACAGAGCGTCTAATCAAATATTATATCCACTAAAAATAACGTTTAATGTGATAATATCTGTCTGATTAGTAAATACAGGGTAACCCGGATATAAGAGACCCGGATATAAGAGAAACCCGGATATAAGAGAGATTTTCTCTGGTCCCAAATTAGAGCCTGTGTTAATGTATATAAAATAGACCAAACCTGGATATAAGAGAAACCCGGATATAAGAGACTTCTTCTCCGGTCCCGACAACTCTCTTATATCCGGGTTACACTGTAACAAATTAAAAAAGCCATTATTTTCTTCATAAATTACATTTGTTCACTTGAGCGTCACCAATGACTCGTTCGTGCATGCTTGTTTATGTTGATTTAGCGTTCGGTAGGCAACTTTGTCCATTTCTTAATATATGACGTCATTTGTTTACATTTGATACGCCAGAGCAGTTATGAATGTACGAGATTCATGGAAGATTGAAGTTTATAAGCAGTAAATTCGACCTTGCCTACCGAACGCTCCTTTGTGACCGAGTCGGTTAAGGCACGTCAGCGTAAATGACGGTTCCGTATAGGATGCAGGTTCGAATCCTGTCAAAGGACGAATATTTTCTATGAAAATTTCTCGGACATTCAGGCCGGTAAATGTTATTTAATACTATTTATTATAAAACACAGCATTTACTTAAATACTTGTATCTATAAAAAAGAACGTTAAACATAAAAATGTCTTTATATATATATATATATATATAACAATTCAAAACCTAATCTACCAAGAGGACAATTTTGATGTTACACGATTTGGACAATTTTTAATGTTACACCAGGTGTTTGTATGTGTGTGTGTGTGTGTGATTATAAATAATGAAATTTTCATTTAAAAACATTTAAAATAAAATAATATTTAAATATGGACGAATCATAAGATGAATAAAAAAAGATTTTTCTTAAATATCCTTCGATAAACAATTAGTTCATTTTAAACGTCTTCGCGTGTTGAGCGGTAAAGAAAAAAAACTTAGGGATCCTGATGACTGTAATGAATACACTGGCACACAGGTGTTAATCTTGGCAGACGCAAAATTTAAGAAGATTATATATACAGCGTGATTGAAAAGTAAATCACTATTTTATGCACGAATGGCTAGCCAAGAGTTCTAACTTAACAACCTGTGACTATTTTCTTTGAGGTTGGTTGAAGGAATAAGTCAACTGTACCAAACCAAGACATGGAATTAATTGATGAGCAAGCAGAAATAGATAGATAGACAAACTGAATGGATGAATAAAAGAAAACAAGAGGAGATAGAATGATAGAAAGGAAAATTGAAGAATAAATAGATAGAAAGATAAGAAAAGAATTAGATGGATAGATAGATAGGCAGACTGACAGAAAGAAAGAAACAGACTACGATAGATAGATAGATAGATAGATAGATAGATAGATAGCTAGAAGGAGACTGCGATAGATAGATAGATAGATAGATAGATAGATAGATAGGCAGACAGTCAGAAAGAAACAGACTGAGATAGATAGATAGATAGATAGATAGATAGATAGATAGATAGATAGATAGCCAGTCAGAAAGAAACAGACTGAGATAGATAGATAAGACAAGACTGAGGTAGATAAATAGATAGAATAATAGAAGCAGACTGAGATAGATAGATAGTGTTGTGGTAGAATCCACCTAATTTGCATAGTGGAGTACAGACCATATAAATATGGTTGGTACCGGGAAGAGAGGGGAGGAATTAAGAGATTCAACCAGAGACTCTGCCCGACTGCGACTCAGTCAACACATTCTCCAGGAACGGTCTTACCAGGAATATACAAAAGACTATATGTAAATATTGTGTACACTTTCTTGTTTCAATAAGTACATTTTGTGTTGCATTATTATTCCATGCATTAGTCAAGTTTCAACAGATAGATAGATAGAACAAGACTGAGATAGATAGATAGATAGATAGATAGATAGATAGATAGATAGATAGATAGATAATGAAAAGGAGTGAGATAGATAGATAGATAGATATGGACAAAACAGATATAAAGATAGGGAGAATTAATGAATCAATAAATAGATAGATACATAGTGAGATAGACAGTGTGAACAGACATTGATAGATAGTTACATAGTAGATAGATAGCTAGATAGAAAGAAAGAGACTGAGATAGATAGATAGATAGATAGATAGATAGATAGATAGATAGATAGATAGATAGATAGATGGAGACTGAGACATTTACATAGATTGTTACTCTAAAAAAATCTTTATAGCAGAAGGTCAGAAGTATCCAGGCTCTCATTAGAAAAGCCCGCAAACGGTTAGGAAACCGTAAAAGAAAAAAAAAAAGAAATGAATCAATCGATTCATTCCATCGCAACGGATTTTATGACGTCATTATTGCAATGTCTTTTCAACACAAGTTCTGCAACATGTGCAGGAAAGTATTTTTTTTTTACCATCTTTATTTACTTTTCTGGTTCCAAAATAAACGCAGTAATATGATTTGAGAAATTGGATAAATTTCGCGTGCTGATCATGCATTGGGAATTTGGCGCATTGTTATTTAGTCTATCCATGAATAGCACACCTGTGATTGAATTCACAAATACACACACGCACATATATATATATATATATATATATATATATATATATATATATATGGATAAATTGTCGTCTGAATGACACAAACATGAAAATAGCGCTGGCATCTCATTTTGACAGATGTATATCTGTCAAAATGAGATGCCAGGGTGCGATGGATAAATTGCCGTCTAAATGAAGCAAGAATGAAAATAACATTGGCATCTCATTTTGACAGATATACAGGGTGCGATGGATAAATTGTCGTCTAAATGATGCAAAAAAAAAATGAAACTAACGTTGGCATCTCATTTTGACAGATATACAGGGTGCGATGGATAAATTGTCGTCTAAATGACGCATCAATGAAAACTGGCGTCTCATTTTGACAGATATACAGGGTGCGATGGATAAATTGTCGTCTAAATGAACGCAACAATGAAAACTGGCATCTCATTTTGACAGATATACAGGGTGCGATGGATAAACTAAATGACGCATCAATGGCATCTCATTTTGACAGATATACAGGGTGCGATGGATAAATTGTCGTCTAAATGACGCATCAATGAAAACTGGCATCTCATTTTGACAGATATACAGGGTGCGATGGATAAATTGTCGTCTAAATGAAGCAACAATGAAAGTGACGTTGGCATCTCATTTTGACAGATATACAGGGTTCGATGGATAAATTGTCGTCTAAATGATGCAAAAATGAATATAACTGTTGTGGGGCTCTCCCCTTTTTACATAAGATGGACTCGTCCAAAGTATACTTATACTGACAGAGAGAATACCTGCTGTTGGGATACGTCGAGATACGTTGAGCCAGGTTGAGAGATACGGAGACAGACACAGTGCGTTCTTAGAGAGTTATACAAGAGTCCAGAGAGAGAGAGAGAGAGAGATTACGACGGCTTTACTTACAGAGACTTGTACATATACTTTTCTACTAACCCGCATTCCTGGACTACTAATCTTCACTTCAAGTCTGTATTCTTACGTTAAATACACTTATTTTTTTATTTCAATTACTGGCGTTGTTTACTTATTTGTGCAGGATTCCATTCACGGAATCCACAACAATAACATTAACATTTTTAACAGATACATTTACCAAAATTACACATAGATATCTTGAAATGCTAAAGAATAAATTTATTCAATAAAATCGCCATTAGCTTAAACCACGACCTCCAGACGCCTTCGGATCTCCTACAACTCTTCTGGACAAATTCATTATGCTGGCGAATGCTGCCAGTACTCTTGTCTTCACTTCATCTTTGGTGTCACAAGGAGTTTTGTTGGTCTTTCGCTCAACTGCGGTCCACGCACAATAATCAAGAGGTTGCAGTCTGGGGAGTTAGGTGGCCAGATGTAAGGGGTTATGTGGTCTCAGAAATTGTCTGACAGTAATGACCGGGTTCTCTTGCGTGTGTGGCATGGTGCAGAGTCCTGTTGCCAGACATAAGTTCTTCCAGCAGCCAACCTCATGATTCAGAGCAGCTCTACCTCGTTTAGGCGTTTGATGTAGGCCTCTGTGTTGAGTATGACGCCCCGCGGTGACATGAATGAGGGATTAACGTATGAATCGCTAGTGATCACTACACACATCTTCGTAATCACTATTAGACTCATCCAACTCTTTCCGAATGTGCTATACTCTCCTCAAACTGACACCCAGACAGTCTTAAATGTTCGTATTGGAGCTTCCGGTGCGATTGCCATGTTAGACATTTTCATGACGATCGTCCTCGAGTATAGATTCCAGAGGTTGGCAGTGAATATTTCGGAGACAGTAGGAAAGCGTAGTGCAGGTTCGCAGTGGATATCGTAGCAGAGCGTAGTTCTTCCGTCTGTCATGTTCGCCGGACAAGTTTCCTCTGGTCCTTCCGATAGGAGAAACAAAGATAGCCGCCTTTATACACGACGGATACAGTGTTGTGCGGCTTCTAATTGGTCAACCTTCTATTGGTCGACTATAAAGGGAAATAAGTCATTCTGACTCGCTCACTAGTTATATATATGTTATATACCCAAAAAACCGTAACATGCCAAGCAGTATATAATGCTGTTTCCAAATTTCTGGCGGAGCAAATTGCGTCATGGTGCTCTTTTTCTCATAGACGCTGCCCAACTGACCCTATTTACTGTACAGTCAACAAAATAATAAAAAAAATAAACTGCTTGCACGAAATTAAAAATATGAATTGTTGAGTTAAAAAACACACACAAAAAAAATATACAGACTGAGTTTGTTCACAGATGGAAAAACAATATTAACTTTTCCTACCGGCTGCCAATTGCTAGGAAATTACACGCATACATAAAGTACGTAAATACGTGAAGAACCCATTCTTATATTTAGACACATTGTGTTTTTTCTACATTAACACAATTGATTTCATTGTAATATAAAGAAAGACAAACAGAAATATCTTTGTGGGAAGTATCATTTTTATACTAAACTTACCAACAAAACATTTATCTTCAAACTGTAAATCTAAACATACTATTGCCCTGTAAAGCATGAACATATGTACAATATTTCTAGCTGAATCCATAAAATGGCGTACAAAATATTTAGATTTCGGAATTAAATAATCCATGGAGGTGTTGATATACCGCTAAAACGAATGAATCAACCAACTGTGAAGAATTGGCGAATAAACTTTTTTCTTTTCTTTTCTTATTCAATTTTTAACCGACACAACCACAGCGAAAATGGCGGAGATTAGTTCAATCATCTGCACCCCTCGTAAAATGAATCATTTTTAGTCTCAAAACTTTTAGAGCAGACCCCCCGTGTATGTACACCATTGTGCATATTAATTGAAAAAAGACCCTCTTTACTTTCCTTTCTTTCAACATAAGGTCAGTTTTAGAACCGTTAGAATGACAGGGTGTAATCGACTTCTGTTTTTTTTCCTCAGATTAAGTCATTTACAGCGGTGTGCAGTAAAATATGAATTTAATTTCGGGGTGTATGATGGGATTTGTTTGCCGTTGAAAAATATTGCGTCATCCATGATTGCATCAGATTTTCATCACATCCACATACTATTGTCTCGGCTGTCGATTAGTTGTCCTACGGCCAAAGAAGCGTACGAAAAGTGTAACGCGGCACGAACACACTGGCAATCCTTAACAGCGAGCAAATCAAAGTACTATAGATTAACCCGGAAAATCTCCTGATTTAAGTCCAATCGAGAATATGTGGTCAATCGGAATGGACATACGAACATGTACTAATATTTGCAGTGGACCATGTTTCATTGCAAAATACGAGAAAAAATAAACAATAACTGAATTGTTCGTTGTGTTTCCATTAATTTGCACAACGGTGAATATATTTGGAGAAGTGATATCTCACCACGATCAAAATACCAGGATTTTTGAATTCTGATGTACAAAGCTTGGCCATTAAGTCTCAAGCAAATTTTGATTGTCTTGCAAACTGAGAGTGAAGCGTTAGTATAATTTAGCCGAAATTTCGAACCGAAATTCCAAAGTGTATCACCTGATGAAGGCCGGAGCGTAGAACGAGCGACAACGTCGTGAATATGATAACAAAGACGAAGACATCAACCCAATCAATGTAAACATTGTAAATAGTTACAAACCGATATTTCAGCTATAGAGACAAAGGATGAATAGGATTTGTTTGGTATTTTTCTCTTCCTTAATACATTGCTCAATTTCTGAAAATCATCTTTATTTATTCCTTTTTTAGCGCCCATCCATAACCGGAATGTTGAAATTCTTGGAAATATATAGACAAAAATACATTTATGTACATTCGATACTTATAAAATCTAAAATTGCTATTTGCATTCCGACTAATGTCCTCGTTTTTTATGGTGTTACCAGACCGTTTTGTTCGTTACATACCCCAGTCTCTCTCTGATGTATATCGACCTGTGTAACCTACAGGGAATTCTGAACTAAACCCTTTATTAATTTTACAGGGTTAGACTGTTCTCGTTCCACTGCCTATGTCTATGGATCTCTCGCCTTAATTTATTTAGCATTGTTCAGTAATTGCTCGAACAAGTCCGCTGAGTCACGGACTATACCGCCCAGCCCAGGGATTGAACTCTCAATTACTATTTCACCAAATTCACGAACCAACGCTATAATCCAATAGGCTATTGTTATAAGATTTAATTAGAATGGCGAGAAGGAAAACTATTGAAAACTACGAAATGTATTGAATTGAGAAATATGTTAATGAAAATGATAAGGCAAATAGAGGTCATAGATTTTACAAGTAGAAGATAATTAGTGGGGGAATTAGTCACTTCGTGATGATTTAATTAAGTATGTTTTACCTGCTGAGTTGAGTTTT
>CAHIKZ030000636.1:500000-505000 GCA_903632075.3 Acanthosepion pharaonis
AGAAAAAAGAAAGAAAGAAAGAAAGAAAAAAAAGAAAGAAAGAAAGAAAGAAAAAAGAAAGAAAGAAAGAAAGAAAGAAAGAAAGAAGAAAAAAGAAAGAAAGAAAATTAAGAAAGAAAGAAAGAAAGAAAGGAAGAAAGAAAGAAAACATATATTCTTATGGCCAGAGCTACACACATTCATTTCCTCGCAGATATACGAATCACACTTGCAAAACATCTTCATCCGAATATGGAAGTCAATAATATCAAAACAATGTCGCACTTTATAAGAAATGTGTTATCTTTACACCCCGGGGTTTGAAAAGTTAAAAGAAAAAAATATCTAGACATTTCGAACTCGATGAGTTATAATAAATTTTACTCTCATTTTTATCCATCATTAAAAATAAACCAAAACTTTAATTTTCGTTCAATAAACAACCATATTTATGTTATGTTACTCTCAGACTGCTGCTGTTACCATGTAAGCCACTGCTACCTGCGGCGTGATTGCATCATCGGCGCCTAAACAAGTTTCCCACCCTCGACTAAGCTTTTCCGGAGAGGAGGGTGGCTAGGCACCAAGAAGGATTCAAACCTAGACTTATCAAACGGCGACTGAACCTTCAGGTACCAACAAAAAGACTGGACTTCTTGTCTTTGTATGCAATCGATGAGGATATGGCATGAAATCGTCGAGAGGTGGGTTTTCGAAATATATGTCAACAGTCAAGGCAAATATAGAGTTATTAAATTCGGAAGGGTTATACTTGCTCAATCTATTCAATTCTGTTGGGCAGATCAAAGAAATGTGTAAATGTCTCGTTACCTTTTTATATATATATATATATATATATATATATATATATATATATATATATATATATATATATATACTAGCAGTAGAGCCCGGCGTTGCCCGGGGATGTAACAATGAGATAGATCAAGTATCGACCATCATAAAGACTGAAAAATAAAATTGACAAAGATTATTGTTTAAGGTTGATGGACACGCATGTCTTAATTAGTTTTTTTTTGTTTTTGTTTTTTTACGAATTGGTCAAACCAAACTCAAACAAAAACATTGTTTTCAATCGTTATGAGTCTACCGATTGAATACAATTGTCTGGTAAATAGAATTTTTAAAGCATTCTGAATGTAAAAATAAAGAAAAAAGTGTGCAAGACAATAAGAAACACTATCTGCCAAAAAAAAGTGTAGTTTTGTTGAAATCGGTAGAAAAATGTAGGAAATCCGATCCCATATATAAAACACACACACACACACACACACACACACACACACACACAACCTGGGTTTTATAAGTATAACTCAATATGAGTTGTCCCCTTTTCATTCTCGCGACAACGATGCCTCCTAATCGTGTTTTCAAATTGATTTCGTGCAGAAACGATTTTGTTTTTCCAATTTTTGGCGCTGTCAGAACCACCGCAAGGTAATTTTACGCAGTCCTGTGAAGTTTTGTTGAAATCGGTTGAAAAATGTAGGAAATTCGATCCAATATATAAACGAACAGGCACACACAAACACACACACACACAATCAGGATTTTATAATAAGTATGATACATACATATATATATATATATATATATATATATATATATATATATATATATATATATATATATATCAAAGAAAGAGGTAGTGGTTCCAACGAGAGAAAATTATCTATATTAAAATGAAGAGAAGAGACGTGCCACAAACGTTTTTTTTTGTAATGTGGATTTAAAAAAAAAATATTATGCTTTATTTTCCATAATTTTACTACACGTGTTCCTGGTCTCGCGACCGTCTTCAGGTAAAAGGCGGAGATTTCCACATACATTTAAAAATAATTAATTTTTTCCTTATGTTTTTCAATGTTAAATATTCTCGATATGAGACATTCTCTGTTTTTGTGTTGTAATCCGAATGTCTTTCTTTCTTGAATTGAATATATATATATATATATATATATATATATATATATATATATATATATATATATATATATATATATAAACGCTTAAATTGCGGAAGATTCCGATAAATGTCCATGATCAAAAAACAGAAAATCAACGTAAATGACTTGAAAGAAATATTCAGAAAGCGACTTGACCAATCATAACAATTTGATATTATTAATATATATATTTACTAGTTCATGGTCATATGCTTGTAATTGATACACAGACTCAGAAGGTTGCTTGACTAATGAAAATTTGATGCACCGCTTGCTAAATATTAAGTAAAAAATTTGTAAAGTGTTCAGACTCAACATGGTATTAATAGATATTTAAAAGCTACTTGGGTTATCAGTTTATTACTTAAGAGCAAAAGAAAATAGATCCCCCATTTTAAGTTCAATAGATTTTTAATATTAATACTAGCCGATCTGGGTATGTCGATAAACTACATCCGCGTCCTGGGTAACACGATAAACTACGACCAACAGCAAGGTTTCTGATTTTTGAAGAGCATGGAACCACATATTAATTGCTGGTGTTCCCAGGTCCACCCTGATGCTGGGTGGTAGCACCTGTTAGGGTTCAAGCTATGGGCAAATAGTTAATCCCCAGACTGGAGTCAAAACACTATGAAAGTGTAAAAATAGATTTTAATACAGAAATACTTTGTAAAGAATTATTACCAGCAATAAGTTTTTGAAGAAAAAAATTATACCAAATATACACTTTTGAAAAAAAAATTACCAGCAATAAAAATCTTAAATAATGCATTGAGGTTGATAAGCCGTAAACCAAACCAAACCAAACCAAACCTATTAATACTAGTTTATCGTTACATGGTTGTAACATTTTTTCCAGTTACTATATTAAGATGTAATTCTTAGAGTTCAATTTTCTATTGCTCTTAATATGAACAATAGAAAATTGATATCCCATTATCTTATCTTAATACTAGTTTATGGCATTGTACTTGTAATTCCAACAAATATTATGACTAAAACCAAAAACTCTTTGTCGTTACTTAAAGTGATCAAATAGCTACTTGTCTAATCATAAAAATTTAAATTGCCACTTCGTAAAAAAAAAAAAATATTTTGTAAGGTGTTATTTTTGTAT
Organism: Acanthosepion pharaonis; assembly: GCA_903632075.3. Lineage (NCBI taxonomy): Eukaryota > Metazoa > Mollusca > Cephalopoda > Sepiida > Sepiidae > Acanthosepion > Acanthosepion pharaonis. Next base: position 503,067 of record CAHIKZ030000636.1, read on the forward strand.
ATTGTGTATTTATTCTAGGGGGATGAATTTATTACTTAGGAACAATAGAAAATCGATCCCCCATTTTAAGTCCAGTAGACACATATTAATACTAGTTTATGGTTATATGCTTGTAATTGTTGACACATATGATGACTAAATTCAGAAACTGCTTGTTAATTAGCAGAGAGATTCTGAAGGTTGCTTGACTAATGCAAATTTGATGTACCACTTGCTAAATATTAAGAAAAATAATTTTGTAATGTGTCCAGACACACCATGGTATTAACAGATGGTTAAAAGCTATTTGGGGGACCAGTTTATTACTTAGGAACAATAGAAAATCGATCCCCCATTTTAAGTCCATATATTACTACTAGTTTATAGTCATATGCTTGTAATTGCTACACATGCCGACTAAATTCAGAAACTTCTTGTTAATTAGCAGAGAAATTCAGAAGGTTGCTTGACTAATGAAAATAATTTTGTAAAGTGTTCAGACACGCCATGGTATTAGTAGATGGTTACAAGTTATATGGGGGATCAATTTCTTAATTAAAAACAATAGAAAAACGACCCCCCCATTTTAAATTCAGAAGAATTTTACCGTTAATACTAATTTATGGTCACATGGTTGTAACTGACACACAAATGTCTAAAATCTGAAACTTCTTATTACTTGACAGAGTGATTCAGAAAGTTGCTTGACTAATCAGGAAAATTTAACTTGCCAATTGCTAAATATTAAGCAAAATAATTTTGTAAGGTGTTCAGACACACTATGGTATTAATAGATGGTTAAAAGCTATTTGGGGGACCAATTTATTACTTAGGAACAATAGAAAATCGATCCCCCATTTTAAGTCCAGTAGACACATATTAATACTAGTTTATGGTTATATGCTTGTAATTGTTGATATACATGATGACTAAATTCAGAAACTGCTTGTTAATTAGCAGAGAGATTCAGAAGGTTGCTTGACTAATGAAAATTTGATGCACCACTTGCTAAATATTAAGGAAAATAATTTTGTAAGGTGTTCAGACTCACCATGGTATTAATAGATGGTTAAAAGCTATTTGGGGGATCAGTTTATTACTTAAGAACAATAGAAAATCGATCCCCCTTTTTAGGTCCAGTAGAATTTTAATGTTAATACTAGTTTATGGTCACATGTTTGTAACTGACATAAATGACTAAAACCTGAAACTTCTTATCGTTACTTGACAGAGGGATTCAGAAATTTGCTTGACTAATCAGGAAAATTTAACTTGCCATTTGCTAAATATTAAGGAAAATAATTTTGTAACTGTTCAAATTCACCGCGGAATTTTAAGGACGTTGTCATTATTTTTTATAATATTCTATCTTCAGGTTTCTTTCTGGTTTTTATAGGATTAATAAAAATGAAAAAAAAAAAAAAAAAATCAATTTTATTTCGAAAAAATTGAATTAAAAGACTAGTATTAAAAAATGAATTTGTAAATTTCAAACGTTCGAATATGTAAACATACTTTTAATTTTATTTTCATTAAACAATGGACAGTGGATGGAAGAACTTTTTAAAAAAATGAAAGCTAGAAGGACACTTATTATTAGAAATAATCAGAATTTTGAGGACATGTAATGAGAAAGGAAGGCTTGGAGAATTTGATACTCACAAGACATATTGAAGGCAAGAGAGGCAGAGAGAAACAGCAAGTAGCCTACTCGTGGGTATGAGAAAAGAGGGCTTGGAGAATCTCATATTCTAGGACATATTGCAGGCAAGAGAGGCAAAGAGAAGCAGCAAGTAAACTAGCAGCAAAGTGGTTGTTCGCTACCTTAAACGGGTAGGACAATCTAGCAGTTAACCGTAATGGACTGGTCCTCGTCGTAGAGGTAAGCAAAAGTCGTAGGCAATAGGTAAAGACAATAGGCCTCGTCAATAGGCGTCCTTTTATACCTCCACATC